>OVAP01001348.1:0-24632 GCA_900406295.1 Aurinia saxatilis | reverse complement strand
ATGAGTTGGGCTTTGCATAACATTGACGAGGCCCAGTTCATATCCACAACCCACTAGAGCTGTATAACTCTCAGACTTGTTTGTGTTGTCATTGGCTTGAATTTGATAGATTGAAAGAAGGGGAACATTTTATCATTATGTATTTTTAACTAAGGTCCAGCGAAGTGGACACAATCCCCATCTGCTAATATGGCTAACACTGGAGCATAATTCTAATTACTATTTATTATTTGCTATTGAAATTTAGACAAAATGTAGTAAAAGAAGAAGAAGAATGCTTTCTTGTTTAGAGCAATAGACCAAAGGAATCAACAAATTGTATTTTTTTTTTTTTCACTAGAATTACTGATCTTATTCAACAGACGAAATTACAGAGGTGAGTTACACATAGACCAAAAACTTTANCTTATTCAACAGACGAAATTACAGAGGTGAGTTACACATAGACCAAAAACTTTACCGCAAACCAAACCGGTTTCGGAGTTCGAAGAGAAGAAAAAACCAAAAGGAATCAACACATTATCCTAAAACCACAAGATCAAATAAGCCACAAGAAAACCTAAATCAGACTGAATTGGTGAAATTAGGGAACTAAGGTAACAAAAAGGGTGGTCACACCATCATCGCTCCACCACACAAAGTGGTAGATACAGCATAACACATCGTCAAGCACCATGGGAGAACTTGGAGAAGCCAGGCCAAACAGAACACCGATCATCTTGAGGTCCAACTCGATCACTACCCTCTTTTTACTGCTTGTGCCAAAGGAAACCAAGCCACTGAAGGAGAAATCATCAATCGGGCCTTTATTGGTAAGGGAAAGACACCAGCGCTGCAGAGGAAGAGCCGAAGACCGTCTCTATATAGCTTGATCGAAGACCGAGAACCACTAGAGCACCAATCGAGACCGATTCAAATCTTCACTTAGGCACAGAGACCGCATGCAAGGAGGACAAGCGAGATCCAAACGCAAAGAAAATTTGGATCGGCGGAAGAGAAAAAATCAAGTCGGGATTGGTCACTGGTTTGACTAGAAACCGTAGGTACTGAACAAAAAAGAGAAATCAGATTAAAAGATGAAACCCGATCGAAGATCCAAAGATCAACCGATCTGAAGTCATATTCAACCTTGAATCTCTATCCTGACTCGATTGAAATTTCACCACCACAACAAAACCAAACATGCCGAAGAAAAGCAAACAAAAGAAAAGAGAACAGTGGGGACCGACGAGATCCGACCACCGGTCCCAAACTTTGTAAGCGGTGGCTGTCTCTCTAGAGGAAGAGAGAGAGAAACGGGATCGATAAATAGAATCAACAAATTGTATTCAAAAGATATCATTCTAATCAATCCGCAACTATATTCAAAAACGCTTCAGTTAAAAAACATATTTACAATTTAGACCCTAAACTATTTAAGATTTCACAAAAAAAAAAAAAATCTTTACTCAATCCATTACTTACTCTCCACACAAAAATTTGAGTTTTCGCTGAAATTACTCTTCCGGTCGGTCTAGCCATGGCCGTTTGTAACTGCTTCCTCCAAGCTCCACCACTCTCTCGCTTTTTACTTCCCGTCTTCTCTCGCCGTGCTACGAATCTTTCCGCCGGTTACGGGCGGCTCAAAGCCACCGTCATGTTTTCCTCCGCCGTGAACCACACCGGACCTCTGACCTCTCCGGTCAGAGCTCAAGTAAAACGCGCCTCGCGCAAAGACGATGAAGTAGCTTCGGGTAACATTTGCATAACACAATAGGGATTGAGATAGATATTTTCATTTTGCTAATATTTTGTACTCGTGTGGTTGTATTTGTATAACATTATGGTTTAATTCACTTAATATGATTGGCTTTTTGTACTCTTGGATTGAATATGTTTTGTTTGGAATTTTGTCATGGTTTTTGTAGCGTCTGATCTTCAATTTGAGGCGCCTTTGAAGATTGTTGAGTATCCGGATCCTATACTACGGGCTAAGAACAAGAGGATTGGTGTTTTTGATGAGAATTTGAAGAATTTGGTAGATGCTATGTTTGATGTTATGTACAAGTAAGTCCTAATATCGAACTTGCTCTTCCGAATTATTATGAACGTCCGATTCTTGCTATCGGAATGCGAGAGGATCCAATTGATTCTGATACTTTGCTTGTTATTTAATGTAATAGTTAGAGATAGCAGTCTTGGAGTCTATAGTGGATTTTGTATGAAAATATGAATATTTGATTTGTTATTGAAGTAACTAGCACTTTATAACACAGACAAACTCAGAACCATACTGTGATTGGACAGAACGGATGGCGTAGGGCTATCAGCACCACAAGTAGGTCTCAATGTTCAACTCATGGTGTTTAATCCGGCCGGGGAGCGTGGTGAAGGAGATGAGATTGTTCTTGTGAATCCAAAAATCAACAAATATTCTGACAAATTAGTATCATTTGATGAAGGATGCCTATCCTTCCCGGGGATTTATGCTGAAGTAGTTGTATGTGCAGCCTTTATCTACTGAATTACGTTCGAATTTGTGTCTCAGTTCTTTGCTTAACCATATTGGGCATCATTGTCTTGGATATGTTTTTTTATTTCAGCGGCCACAATCTGTCAAGATTGATGCAAGGGACATTACTGGTGCAAAATTTTCAATCAGTCTATCTCGTTTACCTGCACGAATCTTTCAGCATGAATATGACCATCTAGAGGTCCTTTCTTCACTTTGGTTTTAATATCTGATTGAATTGCAAAGACAGAATATAAAATACTGAAAGCTGGTTTATAAAAATATTTTGACAATGGAAAGAGTCCTCTGTCTGTCTTGACCTTGTCCATGCTAATACCTTATGCGTTACTGGGCGTGCACTTTTACTTGTTCTCTAGAGGTCTTTGGTGTTGCTGTATGCATGTATCATTTGCAAGCGTTCATTTGTGTCTGATGGACCAACTTTTCAATTACAGGGAACTCTCTTCTTTGACAGAATGACGGATCAAGTGCTAGACACCATTCGTGAAGAACTAGAGGTGAGTAAAACTGTACCAGGAGAGAGCCTAAAGCTACAATAACCAGTACTTAGATTTACATTCAGCCGTTGTACATTAGTGGGACTTTGGTGAAGAATTTTGCATGTGCCGCTTGTTGTCGAAAACTGTTTGCTATTTAATTCTAGAATATTCCTAAAAAGTTTTCTACGACAGGTCCTGGAGAAGAAGTATGAGGAAAAAACGGGATTGCCAAGCCCTGAAAGAGTACAAGCACGAGAAAAAAGGAAAGCTGGAGTTGGATTTGGCAAACGTTGATGGGACATTCTCGCTTATATCCCGTTTCTTCTTCGTGTAGGATATGTTATATCTGAATTTGAGCTTTTATTTTATGTTCTTTTGGTCTCTTGTCCTGATTTTTTTATTTCTATGTACTACCCCAGCAGGATTTTACCTGTGGTATAGGAAGCAGACAATGAAAAGAAAGATGCTTGCCTTTCATAATCCCAGAGGATCACATTACATTGTATGATGCAAATCTTTCAAACAGGATGTACGGTTGAGACACAGATCATATATCCACATAGTTTGTTTTATGCTGTAGCTTGAGTTTTAGAACTGTGTTTAATGTTCTTGCCGACTAAGTTCAACTATGTCGTGTTTTATCCTTTGTTACAAAGTAAAATGCATTAGTTGTCTACGTGTGTTGGAATTTTGGTAATTAGTCTTTATTTATTGTTTAGCTCTTGTTTTGTACATTCTTTGCATCCCTCAGATGCATTAGTTGGAGAGTATTATATTGTTGTGATTTGTTTATCATGCCTGGACCAAGAAGGCATAATTGTTAGATGGTTGTCTCAGACTCTCACAGATGATATCCTTCCTTGGGATATGGGTGGGACATCTTATTTTGACTTATGAGCAATTCAATAACTCCCAGTTGTCTATAACAGAATACAATACATTAACATGCAATATGTTACATTGTGTTTGCAGATCATTTATACAAGCTAGTGTAAGAAAAAGCAAGGAAACCAATCGTTCTTTATTCGTATTATGTGTGGCCTATCTTAATATTCTTCATAATTTCTTGCTCTAATATCAGCAAGCATCATTGTTAGACTGACTTGCAGCTCCCTGTGACTTTTCTGTTTTTAAACATTGTATTGGTGGAAGAGTCTCGGTTTTCAGTTCACCATGTGCTTCCCAACAGAAAGGATCACGTACACTTGCTTTATCTGTGGCCGGCTTAAGTTCTATGGCCGACAGTGAGAGTCCTGTGCATGGCAAGCTATCACTGCAGGCAAACCGAACAGGTTCCTTTGTGTAGGTACCTTTTATGTTTATGTAATTAATGTTTGATATAGCAACTGCTGAAGTTTGGTTGTGGCATCCTCCACCGTCGCAGTAATATTGATCTATTATTATCGGATAGGCTACTTCGCTGACTTGAATATTTGAAAACATAACTTGTTTTACGGACCCTGATCCTCCCTACCATTGATCATAACAGAAAGTTATTGCATGCTACTATTAGTTGTCTTTGCCTTAATTCTTTTATTCAAATGTTTGTGTTGGGGAATTTACCTGCCAAGATTTTATTCGAACACCATTTGTAGTTTCGTGCATAGTGACATCACGGACTGTTATATTTGAAACACACGCCTTAGTGTTCTCCTTTCCTAGTCCTCCAATGCTAATTCCATGGCCAGGCCCACAGTCTACATCGTGTATGTAGATATTCGAGCATCCAGTTTGAATTGATATACAGTCATCTCCTGTAGAACGAAGGATAGAGATGCATGAATGAGTTGACTATTTATATCTTGATATTGAAGAAAAAGGCGAATGTTTGAAGTCTGTATTTACCACAAGCCAGCGAGCTGCGGTAAATAACAGCATCTTGAGAGTTTTGCAGGTGAATTCCATCTGTGTTTGGGGAATCTCCAGGGGATGAAGTTGTGAAATCAAAGACTTGGATGTTCGTGCAGTCATCAAACTTGAGGTGGGTTTGCTGGCTGTTCTGTATAGTTATTCCATTGACAGTTACACCATTACTCCCATAGAACCTCAAAGCCTACACACACCAAGGTAAATCCAGAATAATCTAAGTCTCAAATTCTGATGTTTATTGGCTCCATCCATGAGGGATAAATTTGGTGAAACTTACTGTTGGCTTGGTCCGTGGCATTTTTGTACCCAGTTGTTCTTTCATCTACCACAGTGGAAAAAGAACATAAGCAGAGGTTATTGCAAGCTAAGATTTTCCAGTTTCGTTTAGCTAAGAAAATTGAATATTACCGTATCATTTGTAGTTATACCCTCTGACTCATCTGCAGGATCATAGTCTGGAGACTCGTTCCACCATACCGATCCTTGTCCATCTATAACTCCTTTACCTTTGATAGTGATTCCTATTAGTGATTTGAATTCTATCCACTGCAAGAGACCTGATCCCCAGGCATTTGAACTCGTTGGAGCTATGATCTTTCCATCAAGCTATACGGTATCCAAATACGTCAGTCACAGTTTTATAGCTATAAATGATGAATGGCATTTTTTTTTCTAATTCACCTGAAACACGATGTTCTCTTTACAATCTTTTCCCAAAAGAGAAACAGGTCCAACAAGGAACGTAGAGCCAGATGGAACTAATAATGTCGATGCTGCCACCTTACAAGCTTCCTTCCAAGCATTTTCAAACGCCTGCAACATTAACGGTACATTTATCATCAAATGTTTATTCTTCTGGACAATATGATCCCATTATATATATATATCGATAAAACAGATATGTACGCTTTCTAAATTATAGAAATGCTCACTCACTTTTGTGTCATCACTTGTCCCGTCACCTTTTGCACCATAGTCTAGCACATTGAATGTTGTGGAACTTTCATCTTCAGCAATAGACCTGTGATTTTCTATCCAGTATACACTGTGCCTAGCGTCACAAGTCCCAAATCTCGAAGAGAATAGGGAGCTTAAAAGAAGAAATCTCAGGGCAAGACATTTCAAGGTTAGTCTATACATTTTTGAATTTTGGATACTAATTTGTTTCCAGAAAGTGTTTATATTTAGAATGAAGAGGAAGTGGTAAAGCTAGGCTCATATTTATAAGTAGAGAAAACACTGTTACACATATGAGTTTTGAATTTATGATACAGTTAAACAGTTAGATGAGGACAAAAAGCTTTGGAACTCTCTTCTTCTTCAAGTATGTTCTATTCATTTGCAATACTTTATTTAATTGCCAAATGAATAAAAAGCTGATGGTGGTTACTTGCTTGATCAGCTTGTTGTATTGACTGCATTATCACACTTTTCTTGTGATTTGTTTTTGAATATTATCGTACAACATTAACATCTTTAATTACGGTATAGCTTCAATTCGTTCTTGAAAAGGCATATAAGTTAGAATTTGTTGTGGTGGCTATTAACATTTTAGTGTTCTCTAGCATAAAGTTTCATTAAATGGCTATGTAGGATTAATGTGGAGGATTGTGTACAGTTCGTTGGTAGCGTACTCGCTAGAAACCACTGATCTCTTTCTTTTTTATAACAGAGCATTGGTCTGGTCTAGATACTTAACCGGTCTTGGTAAAATCCATTTTTCAGGCAACGCTAGAATTGGCAAAAGGCTTTATGAAGAGACGAGAGAGTCATGAAAAGCTGCCATACAATTTACAAGGTATGTCACGTAAACCTCATCATAAAGATAATATGTTTTATATGTAATCCGTAAATCAAGCACAGTAATATATATATATATATCTGGTGTCACTAAAAAGATTCTGCTAATCATTTAGTTGCAAAACAATAAGATGGTTAAATACGGTGTTCTGTTTTTGTTATAGAAAGAATTTATTTTTGTTTGTGGTCAACAGTTATAGAGAGAATGGAATATGAAATTGTAGTATATAATTGAATATGAAATTAAACTTGTGGTATGATGATACACGTGCATTATAAGCCTGAGGTCAACGGATATAGGCTGCTGCCTGCTGCTACGTGTATGCATCCCATGCGTTTGACGTTGACAAAAGTTTGTTGTAGTATCATTCTATTTGATTTCGTGATCTTGGGACGCCTATTGGTCCCGAAATTATATTACTTTGATAACTAACTTATTTGAAATTCTTGTTACTATCTTATTGATTATTCTCTTGCTTTGAAAATATGATTGTATAAAAAACATAAACGTTGTGTTATAGAAAGTTCAAATGATCCTTTGTCAAATGTCAATTACCTCATTTTTCTTGTCCCTTTCTCATTATCTTGAATTTACAAAGTACGAGATAAGTTATGTTGCAATTTCTAAATGACTAGAGAGGGATTTTTTTGGTTGTTTCTCATTTTTTATATGATTTACGAGAAAAAATGTTGGATACCAAATCACGGAAGTGTGGTCATAATAACTCCCAAGTCACATGTACAATATTTTTTCTAGCACCCGGTAGAGTTTGAGTATGCTCAACAACAACTCGTTGTAACTTGTAAGTCGTAATATTTGAAATTTGCACCGTTATGTAATCTTAACCCGTGATTTGATGTAACGTATACTACGTTCTTATGATCTCATCTACGTAACTAGAGTGTAATGTACCGCTTATCACGCTGCTTTGCATCAGGCGTGTGTATTGGAAATCTTATAATCATGTTTTTTCTTGTATTAATGCCGTCGATGCACGGATTTGTACGCAATTATGTGAATAATAACGCCAATTTGTCTGATGGTTTTGTCCAATGTCGTGTACGAAATTCAATGTCTTTGTAGTCATAGTTTATTAATTTTTGTCATTCCTCCTAATTCGTTGCTGCATCGCTTTCAGTAGTCAGCGACGTCTCGTTAATCTACATTAATTACTGTACGAAAAAGCCCAATATAGTAAGCCCATACCATTTCAAAGCCCGTCTCGTGCTAAGACCAACGGTCGAATAAGACACGACATCGTTTAGCGGACCAAAATCTTGTCGCTTTTATGCTGACTTGGCGGTTTCGTAATTCAGATTTCCTTTTATCTGACAGAACTAACATTACTATAACAAATACCGAAAAAGGGAGGAGGGAGAATCAGTGTACGCTAAGCTTCACTACACCTTTCCTACTCTTCTCAATCGCAACCGTCAGATTACTCTTCACTTGAATCTAACCGTCTATTAAAGAAGCTTACCATAGACCAAAGTGCAGGAAAGAGATTCAAGTTCAATAAAAGCAGTCAACACAAATGACGTGAGTCTAAGTTTATTCCAACCAGAACACGCCACGTGTAAGCGTACTCTTCCTCGAGCCCGGACGTCAAAACCAACTATCAACTAAAACTTTGAAACCACCCATTGGGTTCCGCTTTCTTCTTCCATCAGAGAGGAGAACCAAATTCAGAGACAACACTCTGAAACACTGCAACAGAGAGAGAGAGAGAGAGAGAGAGAGAGAGATTTGCCATTTCCGGCAAAGGAAGAGTGTGTTTTTTTTTCCTAGTTGTTTCCGACATTAGATGGTCGAGTGAATTCACGGCGGAGATATTCAGGTATGTCGGAACCGGCGGGTTTTGTTCATTTCTTTAGCTTGACGTTTAGGGTTTATAGAACCAAACTTTAAGCTTTGTAGATACACTGTTCTTCTCGTTAAGGATGTTTTTATTTTGCCTAAACTGGATCGGAGTTAAAATGTGGCTATGCTCTTTTGGTAGTTTATTACTTCTTAGATCTTCTTCACTGTCTCTGTGTTTGGTCATTTTGTTTCGTTTTTGGGTTAAATAAGTTTAACCAAAACCTATGTTCTGTGTTTTTTGGGTTTTGAACAGGTTGAAGAATTGAATTAAGTTGTTGAAAATGGCTTCTGTGGGAACGTTACCTTCTTCTGTGGCTACAAAACAGAACAATGCTTCCGTATGCGCTGATAAACTACCTGAAGGGATTAATGACATGAAGATTAAGGATGATAAGGTTAGAATCTCAGATTCATTACTAAAGCTTCGACAGATTTGGCGTCTTAGTTGGCTGGAATTACTCACTTGTTTTTGCTGGTTGCTTGAACTCTTTTAGGAAATGGAAGCAGCTGTGGTTGATGGGAATGGAACTGAAACTGGTCACATTATTGTTACAACCATTGGCGGTAAAAATGGTCAGCCTAAACAGGTAATGACTTGTCTAACGTTATGTTTCTAGGATCAATATTTGGTATACTTATAGGAAGTTCATAACAATATCATGTCTACATATTAATGTGTTATTAAATCTCTTATTTTGCCCTTTCAGACCATAAGTTACATGGCAGAGCGCATCGTTGGACAAGGTTCATTTGGAATCGTTTTTCAGGTGGTGTTTTTAATACATTCCCTGAAATTATTGCTTTTACTATCTAAGTGGTGGTATGTGCATAGACTCATTACTGGTAACTTCTCTGATCTTGTTACTTGTATATATGCAGGCCAAGTGTTTAGAAACTGGGGAAACTGTTGCAATCAAGAAAGTTTTGCAAGACAAGAGATACAAGAACCGTGAACTGCAGACTATGCGCCTTCTTGATCACCCTAATGTTGTATCACTCAAGCACTGCTTTTTCTCAACAACCGAAAAAGACGAGTTGTATCTCAATTTGGTCCTTGAATACGTTCCTGAGACTGTCTATCGCGTCTCAAAGCACTACAGTCGAGCAAATCAGAGGATGCCCATGATCTATGTTAAACTCTACACATATCAGGTAACTTTTAGTTCATCCCATGAGAATATATGTTCTCAGTATTAGAAATATTTCAGTTTATTTGATGTTTTTGTGCCGACTTTATTAAATGTTTCTGCCTTCCTGTTGTTGGATGCAGATTTGCAGAGCTTTAGCATATATTCATGGAGGAGTAGGAGTCTGCCACAGAGACATAAAGCCACAAAATCTTCTGGTTAGTTTATTAAGTAGAGATGTTGGTAAAAATCCTTTCAATGGGCTACTTGTTTCTGCTTGATTAACTTTCTGCATTTTGTAGGTTAATCCTCATACACATCAGGTCAAGCTGTGCGATTTTGGTAGCGCAAAAGTTCTGGTATAGCACCTATTAAGAATTAGAGATATCTTGATTTAATTTTTATATGAACGAGTTGGCACATTCTCCGTGTTACTAGTTCTTCCTGTAGTTGATAGAAGAATAACGTAAACTGAATATCTCATGTAACAGGTGAAAGGCGAACCAAATATCTCATATATCTGCTCCCGTTACTATCGAGCACCTGAACTTATATTTGGAGCCACAGAATATACAACAGCAATTGACATATGGTCTGCAGGCTGTGTTCTTGCTGAATTGCTCCTTGGACAAGTAGTTTTCACTATCCAGAATTTCACCATCCATCTTTATTGTGTGAATCACCGAATGATATCTGAAGTTTCGTCTGACCAGTTTTTGCTTGTCCTACTTTTCTGTAGCCTCTATTTCCAGGTGAGAGTGGAGTTGATCAGCTAGTCGAGATCATCAAGGTATTCTATTTTGTTCAAATTGAAACTCATATTGAACTCACAACTAGCTATTGTTGTTATTAGAACATGAACTGAGTCATAATTATGCAGATGACTCAACTATAAGAGGATCATTTCCTCCTGTTGACTTGTATAACTTATCAGTTTCTTTTTCCGTTTTTTTATTGTTTTTACAGGTTCTGGGAACACCAACTCGAGAGGAAATCAAATGCATGAATCCAAACTACACTGAGTTCAAATTCCCTCAAATAAAGGCCCATCCTTGGCATAAGGTAAGCAAACATATCATCAGTCTCTCAACATTCTCCAAAAAAGTTTCACTTGACTGATTGAATATCTCTCTGTTGGTTCCTAAGATATTCCATAAGCGTACACCTCCAGAAGCTGTAGACCTCGTCTCAAGACTTCTCCAGTATTCTCCAAACCTCAGATCAACCGCTGTAAGTCCATGATATGATTACTGTTTCACACCATACTATATCAGTCTGATATCCGTTTGGCTGATTGAAACCATTCGATACTTTGTGATTGTAGATGGAGGCAATAGTTCACCCGTTCTTCGACGAGCTACGTGATCCCAATACACGTCTACCTAACGGCCGTGCCTTGCCTCCTCTCTTCAACTTTAAACCTCAAGGTCTCTCTCCTCACAAAACAATACCCAATTTATAAAATGCTCTTCTTTATTTTCCCATTTTACTTTGAGAACACTTTATAAGTGTGGTTTTTTGTGACATAAAATTGCAGAGCTTAAAGGAGCAAGCTTAGAGTTGTTGGCTAAGCTTATACCTGACCACGCCCGTAAACAGTGTTCCTTCCTCAGCCTCTAAGTCTCTCTCCATGTGTGTGTGTATATGTACACATGCATAAGCTGATTATAAGTAATGGAGTTTAGCTTATCTCAGGATTATTCTTAGCTCTCATCTTTTTATTATCTCTTGTTGCTTTGCTTATTCTCTTTCCACGGATGATTAGATAATTATTATTTGTTAGCACCTTATGTACTTTATATTAAAACGATGATCGATGTATGTAACGGTCTTTGACTCGCCGAAGTTAATGTGGAGATTACTAAATTATTAATATTTTCTCCCTCATCACCTGTCCTACTTTTAACATGCAGAACTCTTGCTCGGTTGCTTCAAATTCTCACAAAAGTTGTTATTTCTAAAAAGAGCCCTTATGTTCTGTAGTCTATAGACATAAAAATGATTTAACAAAGAATTCATAAAAATTGAAATTTATAAGTATACATATCATATAGTCAAAGAAATACTATAAGATAAGTATCCCCAAATAGAAATTTATGTTAGACTTGACTGTAGTGTATGTTTATTGTTTTGGGTTCAATTGTGTAAATTTAAACATTCCAGTTTAATTGTAGAATTTATTACTCATAGGGACCGAAATCGTAAATATGAGAAACATTGAGCTGAAAAAAGAAACTCCAATTTGTGTGTGTTAGCTGAGAGATTTCTTCAGACTTGAGAGTAGACGGAGGACGCGAGAAAGCTCTCTCACCGACGGCGATCGCACTTTTGCCGGCGGCGGAGAAGCTTCTTCTCAGAATCGAAATTATCAAGGTAAGATTCTCACTCTGTTACTAAGTTTGATACATTCCAACTTGTTCTTCGTGCTTAATCTCCTACTCGGTGAGATTTTGGAGATGAGAGCGATGTCGATTTCTTAATCTTCAAAACTTCCTTATTCGAGGTTTTAGTAGGTAACCATTGACATTGAACATATATTCATATAAATTGCGGAATAATTCTCAATATCCGATCATTTCCCCGAGACTTTTTTTGGGTGCTTTTGTTGATTTTTGATTGATCATCATTTGAGAGACCATGCACGAAACTAGCACTAGTTAGATGCTAAAATTATATGGTTTTTGTTACTAATGATTCCCCAAAACTCTACTTGGCAGGTTTACTACACTGATGATCCTTACTTATACGTCTTAGACCCATCAGCTTATCACAATGGTATAGCTCTTTATCCATCTGAGAGTGGATTGTTATCGGAATGTGGACTGTTTACAGTTTTTTTTCTGTGTACATTATGAAGGCACAAGATTCTACTGTTGATTGGAATTCCGATGATGACTTGGAGATTGATAACTTCCAGTCATCTCCTGTACATCCCAGCTCAGACCAGATTGATAATTTCCAGCCATCTCCAGTACATGCCAGCTCAGACCAATTGTTTGCTACATTAGTCGATATGGGATATTCCATTGAGCATATTGGTAGAGCAATCCAGGAAAATGGTGAGGCTTCTTTCTCTTGTGTGTGTGTTCTATATGAATATAAGTTTTATCAGTAATGACATTTCAATCATTTTACAGGACCGGATGCAGATATTTTAGTGATTGTTGATACTATTTCCAAGTACACGGTGAGATTCCAATGCTTGGACCCTTTTATTTTTTTATACTTATCTCATGTTTTCGATGTTTTCTAAGACAATGCAGTTCTGTATCCTCTTGTGTTTTTTGTGTAGAGTGAGTGCGAGCCTGGTTCATCTAAGTCCAAGATTATTGATTATTTCCTTGGGATGGGATTCAACGAGGAAAAAGTTATCAATGCCATACATGAGCACGGTAATTACAAATATCTCTTTTAAGTAAGTAGTAAAAGTCTGTGATTTTCTGAATTTGTTTTATACCTCACAGGAGAGGAAGAAGAAAAGAGAGAACAAATATTAAATGCACTCCTCTCTTCTGGGGTAAGTGAAGCTTCAACGTTACAATGTCTCTTGACATTAAGAATACATCTTAAACTTTGTGTGCTTTGTAGGCAGAGAAATTGCCTGTTGTAAAAGAAGAAGAGGACATTAATTGGTCAGAAAGTGATGATGAGATCAACTTCGCTGATATATTGAGCTCAGATGATGAGGTATATTAGTTCCATTGTTGTAATAACATGCATTAAGCATCACACGTTTTAACAATGTAACATATCCCACTGTTATTTGTAGATGTATATAAATTTATTTGCATTTTTTTTTTAATACAGAAAGTTCCAGACTCCTCCCTTGAAAACAATGATCGATTGCATTCTTTGGTGAAAATGGGCTTCACAAAGCTGGAAGCGTCTCTAGCTCTGGAGAGATGTGGTAATCCATTCTTACATCATTTACTTTTTCTTCAGGTTCTTCCAGAGTAGGTGGCATAAACCATTGTTAATTCAAACCATATTTCTAATAGTATTAGTTATTTGATCAAGGGTGAAATCGTGGTCTAAGCCTCTGGTTCTTTGATGTAAGCCTTAGATGTGTCTTATGAGTGCATTAAACATTGTGATAATGTTTCACGTATTGATACACTGTGTTAGATATAAGCTTCTGGTTCTGTGATGTAGGCCTTAGATGTGTGTGCACCAAGCGTTGTGATTGTGTTTAACTTATACAGTTCTTAGATGTTGATATATATCTCCCACATATCTAAGATATGTTGTCACCTTCTCAGGAGAGAATGAGAGTATCGAAGATCTCACAGACTTCATTTGTGCTGCACAAATGGCTAGAGAATTTACTGAATTTTACACCGACCCTGAAGAACAAAAGGTTTGTTAAAACATCTCTTCAAATCTGTCAGTTAGTTTGTTCAACAGTGCTTCTTTTTCTTTAGAATTCAGCAACATAAAAACTACACTTTGTGTGTGCAGCCAAGACATGATGCCAAGAAAAGGCGGATAGAGTTAAAAAGAGAGGCTAGACCATCTACAGATGAAGAGCCGGTTCGCCTACCAAATCCGATGATAGGATTTGGGCTTCCTAACGAGCCAGGACTCATGACCCATAGATACTTGCCAGCAATAGCTAAAGGCCCTCCATATTTCTATTACGAAAACGTGGCTCTGGCTCCTAAAGGTGTTTGGGAGACAATATCAAGACATCTGTATGATATAGCACCGGAGTTTATGGACTCAAAGTATATTTGTGCTGCAGCAAGGAAGCGTGGATATGTTCATAACCTGCCTATCGAAGGTAGATTTCAACTCCAACCTCCACCGAAGTATACAATACATGATGCATTTCCCCTTACCAAAAAATGGTGGCCAAGCTGGGACACAAGAACGAAGTTGAATTGCATACTAACTGTGACAGCTAGTGCTAAGTTAACGAATAGAATCCGCACAGCTTTAGAACCTCACAATGGAGAGCCACCTAGGCATGTTCAGCAATATGTGATTGAGCAGTGCAAAAAATGGAATCTTGTATGGGTTGGAAAGAATAAAGCTGCTCCCCTAGAGCCAGATGAAATGGAAAATCTTTTGGGTTTTCCAAGAAACCATACACGGGGTGGAGGTGTTAGCAGGACTGAGCGTTACAAGTCGCTTGGCAATTCATTTCAGGTAACTTCAAACCACACATGCTTTACTAATGTTTCATTAGACATGTGATTGTCTTTACATAGTAATAATTTCCAGTTAACAATCTACATTTTGAGAATTATCTAAGTATTGACTTAATTTTCAATCTGTGTAAGAGTATTAGAACATGTTTGTCTTTAGAAGTCAAGGAATTGACTTATAGCTAATGTGTTTATGATTGAACTTGTTTTAGGTTGATACAGTAGCATATCATCTGTCTGTGCTGAAGCCCATGTTCCCCGCTGGTATCAATGTTCTCTCGCTTTTTACGGGTATTGGTGGAGGAGAAGTAGCGCTACACCGTCTCCAAATCCCGATGAAGACTGTTGTCTCAGTGGAGATCTCAGAAGTAAATAGAAACATTCTGAAGGACTTCTGGGAGCAGACTAACCAGAAAGGACTATTGATTGAGTTCTCAGATGTCCAAGCGCTCACCAACAACAAGATTGAAGAGTTGATGATGCAGTTTGGTGGGTTTGATTTAGTTATTGGAGGTAGTCCCTGCAACAACTTGGCTGGGGGTAATAGGGTTAGTCGAAGTGGTCTTGAAGGTGCACAGTCTTCGTTGTTCTTTGAGTATTGCCGCATTCTGGAGGTGGTTCGTGAACAAACTGCAAGAATGAGAGGGTACTGATAATGCTTTATCTAACTGAAAGAAGATATGGCTGTTCAAAGATTCCACTATTTCTGTTAGTCACTTGTCAGATACTTTGGGAGAAAAACCCAGCTGCTTTATATTAGCTCTTCAATATTTGTTAAAAACACATCTGTATTTCTTTTGAGTTTTGACCATATTAGCTGTTCTTTTAACCTTTATTCCTGAAAATTTATTCATCCTTAGCTTCATGTCCTAGAGTAAGTTCAAATCCTTTCGTGAATCATGAATCAGCTCTTGTAGTTGACTATGTAAAGTGATCAAACGATATTCTCTCACTCAAGCACATTATAAGTGCCCTGCCATGTTTAGCAGACCCCAACAGGTTAGTAACTACAAGTCACGGACATTGTAGTTTAACCAACCAAATTCTGAAACATTTTGTAGATTCTATACGTGGTAAACAAGCTGCTATGTTCCTTGTAGCTTGGATCATCCATTCCCCTGCATCATTCACGGTCTACTCAACTTCTTGAAATTCATTGTGTTCCTTGATTTCCAAATACGCTTAACGGGTAATAGCTTTATCAGACAGATAGTTCACCAAATGTCAAGCAGAGCCTTGATAGTTGTCTTCCAAATTTTCATAGAAAAAGGTTCAGCTCTGGAGTAATTCTTGATTGCCAAACTTTTGTCCCCAGCTCCTGGCAAAGTCGTGTGTTAAGCGGACAGTACACCAACCCCATTGATTGTATTGTCATACTAAGTTACTAACTCATTTTCTCCTCCTCTTTGCGATGTGCCCACTCTATCGGTATCTTCTGGAGTAATTTAAGCTCTCATCTTATTCATATTCCAGAGTTGAATGCCAAAAACAAATATTTCCTTGTTTTGACCATGCATATTACTAGGAGACCTTGCAGGTTGCATAGGGAACCATCTTGTCTTCATTGAATTTATATCCTTGATTCTTTATGCTCATTCAAAAAACAGAAGAGCCTTTAACCAAATTAATAAGAAGTATAGAGGATGCAATGGGCAGAGAAGTCTATAAAGAGGAAGAAATGTATGAAGCTGCGGTTAACTACTTTGGTCACTATGGCTCAGAACTACATGCTGAAAGCGACTTTCAAAGTCTTCACTTGTCTCAAAGGGCATCATCTGTTGTTCAATATGTAAGACTGTCAAACCTGTCACAGATGGAATAAGCTATGGGAGATTGTTGGTCCCTCTCTGATTAAAATGGTGAAAGGATTCTTTGAGACAGGTGACTTTGATCCTAAACTGAATGCTACCAAATATGTCTTATCCCCAATAAAGAGAAGCCAAGGTGGTTCACAGAGTTCAGACCTACAAGCCTATGTAAATAGATTATAATTTCATGCAAAGTTTCTGTCGAGAAGACTGAAAGAATTATTGCCTAATCTCATATCAGAAACACAAGTAGCCTTTGGAAAGGGGAGACTAATTTCAGTTTTCAAATAACATAATGGGGGCTTGTAAGATGTTGCATGCTTACACTAACGAAAAGTGGGAACTCATCAACAGGACGAAGGCCTATGACAGAGTAGAACGGTACTTTTTGGCAGCAGAAATGAAAGGTTTTGGTTTTAAGGAGAAGTGGAGCAAACTTATCATGTTTTGTGTTACTTCAGCGACCTATTCAGTACTCATAAACGGGAACCCTCATGGTCAGATCACCTCTTCTAAGGGGCGTAGCCAAGGTGACCCTCTCTGTCTCTATATTCTTGTTCATCGTTTGCTCTGCATTCCTGGTTGACAAAAGAAATCAAGCAAGAGATAGTAAGCATATTTCAGGAGTAAAGATTGCGAGGCATGCTCCAAGTGTTTCTCACCTTCTGTTGTAGACGACAGTATTCTGCAACGCAAAAGTAGAGGAGTGTGAAGTAGCTATGAGTATATTGGCAGAGTATGAAGCATTCTCTGGCCAAGAGTCAGTCAGAGGAGGGTCCAAGCTTGACAGCATTGTTCAGTGGGATATGGAAACAAAAGATTCACCAAAAATCCATAATTTCCTGTGGAGAATGTTAGCTAATTCTATGGCGGTTGCAAAAAACACGAGGATTCATAAGCTGACAAAGGACAGTCAATATGCCAGATTCTTCTAGGCTCTCTCTCCTTCAGCTGTTTTTGGTATCCTGCTTTCTCAGAGTCCCTTTACTCGAATATGGCGAGCTGATTCTATCTGGATCCTCTTGAGGATACTTTACAGAGGTCCATCAACTCATTCCATGGTTTTCATGGAGGTTATCGAAGACTAGAAACTCTATAACCATTATAGGTGTGGGAATCCCAGCCACAAGAACAGTGGTTGCTATGGGAGATTAGACACAAGAACGGTGCTACCAATAATCAAACACCTTGATGGTCTCTTTCTCCTCAAGGATCTTTGAAGTGCAATGTGGATGGAGCTTGGAAAAAAGAGTGCGGGTGTCAGTGGTTTGGGACTGGTAGTGAGAGACAATAAGGGTGCTCTAGTGTGCATAGCAGCCCAAATCTCTAGCACAATCACTGAGAGGTGCAGAGCCTAAAACGGCTGTGGAGTGAATAAAAAGCCTTGCTTATCGATTGTGGTGTTTGAGGCAGATGCCAAAGATTTTACCTCGGTCATCTTGAGACTTGCCCCTCCATGCGAGGATTGGTACAAGAGGCTGAAGATCTTCATGGCAACTCTGTTAGAATTCAAGCATACGTACTCTTAATTGAATGTCTGATTCCAAAGCAAAGAATGCTATGGAGTATGAATTGAGTCATTTTTGGATCGTTTCTAGTGTCCCTTGTTGATTACATCATGTACTGCGGGTTGCCCACCAAACTACCGAAACAGTAGTGCACATTTGTGCTCATCCCGTATGTTAGTTACAGTTCTGCCCTCATTTTATGAATTACCTTTATGCCGTAGCAATATAAGCAGATGTCTCAGCTCAAATTCTTTTAGTTCAATCAACATCTAACAAATTCATTTTCATAGTCCAATAACTGCAGTCAAAAGTAAAGCAATCACCGAACCATATAATTTTTGTTGGGACGAAACAAAGCAATGACTACATTTTAACAGACTACTTAGATTACATATAGATATCATTATCATATATTTTGTGGTGCAATAAAAGGGATTATCAACTACCGAAGAACTTAGTCACTTCAAAATATCAGTCATTCCTCATTATAGGGGTCTGAAACATGTTCGATGACAGCATCCTACTTAAAAACAAAGAAAGGAACCCATAGCGAGTTTTTCTTTTCATCATATAAACAACAAAAAAGGGGGTTTCCTTGTAGCACAAAAGCATTAGATAAGGGTGTTGTGTGATGTTTAACTCAACACCCACGCACACCACAACCAAAAAATAATTAACCGAGAGGGGTTCCTTCTATTTATATATTGCCCTGATCTGGTGAAAACCCAGTTATATTACCTCTGTTTCATCATCATGGCCTCGTGAAAGCTGCGAGGTGGGGAGGAATTTGAAGGGGGACCTCTGTTGAATCGTTCAGGACTTCGGCTTCTGTCTCTTCCCCATCCTGAGTTGCTACTGCTTCAACCACCAAAACCGAGCTTAAATTTATATGAAAGCAGAGAGGTGTGAGAAGTGAGAACCAATGAGTCGTTATATTATTAATTTACCTGTTCTGCGAAACAGACCAGCTTCCTCTACCACCAGAATCACCACGACCACCATAACCAGAATCACCACGGCCACCATAACCAGAGTCACCATAGCCACCACCTCCTCCACGGCCACCACCACCACTACCGCCAGAAGGTGTACCCCAGCGGCGGAATTTGTTCATTCCATAGCCACCGCGTGTAGCCATTTCGCGGATCTCTGGAGGGACTTTCTGGTTGGCTCCTTCCAAGATCTTGAGCAGGTCTGAAGCATGTTTTCCATCTTGGTCCCCGAAAAAAGTGTAAGCTAGACCAGTTGCTCCAGCTCTTCCGGTTCTTCCAATTCTATGAACATAATCCTCTACTCCATTTGGGAAATCATAGTTGACCACCACCCTGAGTGAATCACAACTCGCTGTTAGTTTCTTTTACTTCCAACTTTCTTACCACTGAGATTTGAAAAGAAAATCATATTCTTACCTGATGTCCTTAACGTCTAATCCACGAGCAGCTACATCAGTTGCAACAAGAACAGGAGTCCTACCACTTCTAAACTGGTTCAGTACATCATCTCTTTCAGCTTGAGACTTGTCTCCATGTATAGCAGCAGCTCCAAACGTCCGGGTTAGGTTCTGTGCTAGCTGATCGCACATCCTTTTGGTTGAACAGAAAATTATAATCTTGGAACCTGGTTCCTGAGAGTGCAATATCTGCTCTAACCTTCTACGTTTCTCCATTGGTGGTACAAGTTCAACAGTCTGTAAAAATAAAAAATAAACTATCAGACACATAAATGTTAATTATGGATAACACAATTAAAACCAGGATAATCAATTATATAAGTAATATTCAAACCTGGGTAATTGACTTGTTCGCCACAAGCTCGTCAACGTTACCAATGTTGACCTGGGCAGGGTTAACAAGCAGATCAGCTGCAATTTTCCTGACCTCTTTCGGCCAGGTTGCTGTGTACATGAGGGTTTGACGCTTAGTGGGAACCTCTTTCACAATTTTCCTGATCTGAGGCTCGAACCCCATGTCCAACATTCTATCAGCTTCGTCTAGCACAAGATAAGATACTTGATGCAGACTGATTTTCCTCATTTCAAGTATATCATTCAACCTCCCAGGAGTTGCAACAATAATATCTACACCTCTTTCTATTTCCCTCAGCTGCGGACCCTTTGGAGCTCCACCATACAGGCACTACGAAAAAACATCAAGAAAAAAACTCATTAACACACTTCTCAAGTAGCAAGTTCAGTAATATAAAGGAGTTTTAACTTACAGCACACGAAAATTTTGATGATTTTCCAAATTTCAGAGCTTCAGCTTGGATTTGTGTGGCCAATTCCCTAGTCGGTGACAATACCAAGATCGTTGGGCCCATTCTTGGATCATTGTGGACCCGTTGGAGATGCATAAAGCCTGGCATCAAGTAACCCAGAGTTTTCCCAGAGCCTGTTTTGGCAACAGCTACTATGTCTCTGTTTTGCATAGCAATTGGCCATGACTGAGCTTGAATCGGACTTGGAGCAGAGAATCCGGCACTGTATACCTGAAAAAACATAAAGCAGGATGTCATTTGGGCAGAGGAACACATAAGTTCTTTTAGGCTTAGGGAGCCAGAAGAAGCATCATCCTCGCATATGCAGGCAACAGAAGATAGCTGTTGAAACCTGCAGCAGGAGGACGCCTCTACTTCTGTCTGGACCCTATGGGAGAATAAATCATTAACATCAAAAGGTTCTGCCACGAACTTTGGGTGAATTTGAATGCCCTTACCAAAAAAATTTTGGTCCACCAAAAAGGGCACTCCAAATCATTTGCAAGGACCCCAAAGCAGTGGCACAGCGTACGACATTAGCTCCTCCAAGAGCAAATATCGCACCTGGGACAAAAGGGAGTGCATATGGCATAAAAGTGTGACTCTAATAAAATTGGACCCTCCAGAAACCACTAAAATCTAACTTAATAATCTCTTAAAAGACAATTATAGCAGGCAGATATAATAAGTCTGCGATATCAGGCAAAATATCTCCCTCCATAAGTATTCAAATCCAACAGCAAAAAATTCAAAATAGTCCACTAGCAGAGCATAATGCGAATATATATATAGTCCACTTTCCCAACAAAGATAGTTATAGTTTGCAGACATAAAAAAGTTGGCAACACTAGACATAATAGCCCCCCACATAAATCACTGACTTCAACAGATTTTTTTTTTTTTTTTCTAAATAAAAACATAAACTAGTCTAGCTGCTCACTAGCAGAGCAATGTGAAAACACAACATTTACTCCCCAAACAAAAACTGTGAGAGGATGATACAATCTGATTTTATAAGGAAAGAAAGATGATTTATACCTCTTGCAGAAGCTCTGGGGGAAAACCACTGGCTTCAAAAGTCATTAGAGGTGGTGGTATTTGCCCTCCCTAGCGAAAATATAATATGTATATCAGAGTCAGTACAAATAGAAACTTATATAGTCAATGGCTAGAACTTGATGAAAAATAGCACTCAAAAGATATAGAACTTGAAGAAAAATAACACTTGACAGCTTGTAACCACAAACTTAATCCACAAATGATATATATCCGCGTACATGAAACGGAGCCAAATGTAGAACAAATTCCCATAATCCAGAACTAGAGAGACTCATAAATACTTACAATGACAGTAATTTCATGACGGCGACAATAAGCCTCGGGAGACATCACATTTTCTGCAGCTGTTGCAGGAGGCCCTTTAACAGATGATCCACCAGATGCAGCATTCCCCAGTCCACTAGAACCATCATTAGAGTATGCCGGTCCAGTTCGGCCAGCCTGACACACAAAAAAACACAAACTTTAAGTTACAGGATGATGAGGTGGGATAAATCCAGTGAGGCAAACAAATATAAAAGGAGAATTTAACAATAAGCGCCATGAAACATTAGTTTAAATGGCAGAACAACAGACACTGGTTAATACCTCAGTAAACCTTGATCCAGAGTCAGTCTTAGGCCCATCACTTCCCCGATTATATTTATCATCTTCGTTCTTAGGACTGTGGCCACGGTTAAACCAAGAAGAAGATTGCTGATTCTTAACCACCGAAGAGCTAACGGGAGTAGCAGAGGGCCTGGGAGGAGAAGCACCTTTTGGTCTCTCGTACTGAGTAACATTGGTCTCAGGATTCCAAAAGTACAAGTACCCAGTTCTACTATCCACAAGACCTTTCCATGGCTTAGGAAGATTAGGATCCTCAGGTGCGTAACGGATTGTAGAAGCAGTAGCTGTAGCAGCCATTATACTTAAGTCCTGGACCAAGAAGAAGAAGAAGAACATGTCAAAGGCAACAACTTTGCAATGTATATCAGAAAAGGAACACAAACACTGTAAAGGTCTCAGCATAACACAAAAGAAACAAACTTTGCAATGTACATGACTACCAGAAAAAAGCAAAACAAACCCTAACAACAGAAATTCGGACGAAAACCCTAACATGCAGAAGAACAAGTTTGATCTTACGACTCTACATACAACAAAGAGACAATCTACACCGAAAGTTACAAACTTTACCAAAATGTAGCTAAAATCCCTAACTGTACGGCCTAAATCATCAGGAAGAAACCAAAAAATCAAACGAAATGTTGGGAAAAGCACGTACTATGTTTTGAGTGTAGACGAGTAGCAGATAGGAGAAGAAAAAACTCAGATTAGAGGTTTGATGATTGAATGTGAGTCTCTAGAAAACTACGCCAGAGAGAGAGAAGAGACGCAGAGAAAACTTGGGAGAAGGTAAAGTGCCGGTTCGTTTCTCACTCTCTCTTACACTCTCTCCCACCTACTTTAAAACAAAATATCTTTCTCACTAGGCCGAACCTAATTTTATTCCGGCCCATATGAAGTAGGACTAGGCCTGATTAGTTTTAGATACTTCGTAAGGTGTTTAATCTTGGTTTAGTTCGATTCTTTTTCTTTTTAAGGTATCCAATTTATAGCAAACAACGGGTACCATGCAAAACATAATTTAAACAACTCAGCTAACATTAATCGAAGAGAAATTTTGGTGAATGGTATATTTTTGAAATATTATTTATGAAAAGTGTTTTTTAAAATAACATTTGTTAATTGATACTTTTTTTTGTTGTTAAAAAACTATTTTGACTTTAATTTTAGTTTGTTATAGGTAACAAAACCAAAATCCAATTCTAATTTAGATTTAATTATGATTTGGTTATGCTGATTTTAATTCAGAATTTTTTCTTTAAAAATTTGTATTTATCTTTTCTTAACAAAAAAAGAAGAAGAAAAAAATGAAGAATCTCGAAAGACATTACATTTTCTCTAAATTTAAGATTTCAGAATCACGCTATTCTTATACTTAATATACTAACTGTGCACAATATACATTGTCCATATATCATATACAGTGTCCATCATGCACGATCCATTAACCATATGAGTTAAACAGTGTCCACTAAAACCATCCACCGTCTAAAAAAAAGTCCACAATCAGAAAAAAGGAACAATACAGTAAACCGATTACGAATCACACAATTGTAATACTTTATCCACTAATTGTGCATAATATACATCGTTCATATATGGTATACATTGTCCATCACACACGCTCCATTAACCATATGCTTTAAGAAGTGACCACTACAACCCATCCACCATCCACACAAAACACGATTTTAAGTACAATGAGAATATGATGAACAAAATTGATTAACACATAAAACCATGAAATAAAAACATAAGAATGAGTATATTTTTAAAAAGCCATTATTTTTTATTCCACAATAACGATTTGAAAACCATCTTCATTCACCATTGGTTTCTTATTTTCTGCTGTGTCTGAGAGAGAACAAGATCTCTGAACAAATTATGTTAGAGGAAAAGAACGTGATATGTAAAAATATATATTTTAATATCTAATTAAATCTTAAAAGAATAATTTGTTTTCTTAAATTTTTTAATTGAATTATTACAATTAAAGAAAAATTAAAAGAAAGCCAAAAATTCATACCAACACATAAATCGATATTGTAAAACCAAACCAATTCGAGGCTAAACTTGCCATTATGAAAATAACTAAACCGAAAATGGTCCATTCCTTCTATTTTATTTTTAAAAAGCACATATTGCAAATTAACCTTTCAAAAGGTGCCTCTTTCACCAATTTTCTCTTAATCAAAACAGACCAAACCCAATTTTAATTTCCAGCTAACATTATACAATATACTTTGTGTAAGTATAATCTGAGTAAGTATTTTTAATTTTTAATAAAGCCTTATAAATTATGTGGAAATATCATTATTGTTTTTTTATTTTTTGAGTTTTTAAATCCCAAATAAGGGTATAATGTCGTGTATAACTAAAGATTATGATAAATAAATTAGTGATAATTGCTTATGACACCATCTATCTATATACATAAAGTTAGTTTTTCTCTCATTTGGTGAAGACACATCATTAGCCAACTAAGCACACAAATAATTTATATGATTAATTTTCATTATTTATTGATTAAAATTTAACTTTAAATATTAAGGGGTGCTTAATGAAATATACCCTTATTTCATTTCAATTGCAAAACT
>OVAP01001347.1:633-24640 GCA_900406295.1 Aurinia saxatilis | reverse complement strand
TTTAAGGAAATCTTAATCTGCTTCCGCATGGTGTCGATCGACACCAAGGTAATGTCGATCGACACTCCTCTTTTTTCAATTTTTCTTCGTTTNCATGCACCTAAAATGACTCACTTGGACTCTAATAATAATATATAGACTCTAAAAACATAAATAATTATACGTTTATTATGATAAAAACTGGTAAAATATGAGGTATATCATATTAAACTGAAGCTTACCCCACGTTCGACCGCACTACCAAGTCAGATACATCTCTTTCCCACAAAATCTCAATGCCAATGTTAGCCCATAACCAAAGACCAATAAATACAACCAAGAACTCGAAAGACTTACCTTTTTTAAACAATCACGTAGACATCTCTCTTCCTAATACGTTAAGCTTCACTCCAATACACTCATAGACGGCGGTGAGCACATATATGTTTTGAGGCGTGGATGCAAATTCATAAGGCTGATTGGGTGCGATTTAGAAGAAGACTGGGAGGGTCTTACCTCTTGAATTCCGAAAGTTAATCCGATTGGACTCATCTGATGAAATGAGGATTAGAGCCATTAAGGATAGTGCATGGTTTCGGTTTTGAAGAAAAAGCCATATTATGAGAATGCAAGGGGTCGTATTTTTTTGCCCATTAATTTATAAATAACACTGATAGATGGAATTTGAAGAGTTCCACGTGATGTAGCATGTTTTTGTAATGACTAAGTAGACGGTACATAAATAAATAAAGAGTTATGAAATGGAGTCTCGGTGGTTAATTGAACATAACATGGTTTAGTCTGATTGGATGACTTTATTTGCCTACGTGGACACTTAAAATTCACTTCACGGGGAAATATCAAAGGTTGCATCGTTAGTTGGAGTTGCCTGCCGTTCTATACATGAATGCGTTCTTAAATTCCTATTATTACTCTCAGTTTTGACTTTGGTGTATTCGTACTCATTAGTGGGGCCCATTCCACGTTCTGCGTTGTGAGCTTTTTAAAGAGATTGTAGAGATGGTCATTGTTATGAGATGGGGAGTTGATTGCAGCTTTGACAATGGCTTGAGAGGTGGTTATTTTGCACAGAAAGATGGTTCTCCTTTGCTCATTAAAAGTAATTTTGGAATGAGGCTTTGTAGAGAATTTTCAAAGATGACTAAACAGACGTATACTACAAATAATAACATGACAAGTTATTTTTTCCCAATTTTAGATGATGATGTGGCATATCTACACTCTCTGATTCGCTGATTATTTATGCTTAGTTGGCATAGCCAAGAACAAAGAACAACTCCTTTTATATATAGTAGATTTAAGATTTTAAAGTTAAGATTTGTGGGGGTCAAATATCCCCACAATATATCATAGACGAACAGTCGAGCCGAAATGGCTAAGTATCGAATAGTTAAGCCGAGATAGGCACTAAGTAAATAACCTCGGCAATATATTTACTGGCAAATGCCGAGGATAGTCTATCTGAGTCACTTCCTCGACAAAGACAATGTCTTTGAGCATGCCGAGGTAGTTTATCAAATTATGAGCTCGGCATACATCATTGCGCTCACAGATCCGAGGACATTATCTGTATCATGTCTTCAGCGATTACTTATCACTCAACATTTTGTCGGGAATGCCGAGTCTTATAACTAAATCATGAGTTCGGCATAGCTCGTAGCATACGCAAGGCCGGGGTCATAAACAAGAACATGTCCTCGGCCATGTCTGAATCCTGAGTTTTTGGCCGAGGAGTTAAAATGAATCACTTCCTCGGCCTATCTTCATTCGATCTCAAACGATGAGCTCATCGTCACACGATGGGCCGAGCAGTACATTGAAAAGCCCAAATCTTATCAAATAGCCGAGGAGCCAGGTCCAGATAAGACGAGCCGACCTGAAGAGAAAAAGGAAAGACGAATATACGAGAAGATCTAGGAGTTTAACTTATCTTTAAGTCGGGATAACTTTGTATATATCCTTCCTTAGGTTAAAATCGTGCAATCATCTCTTTCTAGTGATCGTGGATTTCTCAGTCGCCGACCACCCAGCCATATATAATGTCATACTCGGCACACCATGGCTAAACGCGATGAGAGCCGTCCCTTCTCCTTACCACATGTGCGTGAAATTCCCAACACCGATGGGGATTGGGATGATTCGTGGAAGCCAAAGAGAGTGCAGGGTCTGCCTCTAAGCCGAGCACAAACTCAGATCTCTTGTGACTGACCGAAGACCAGTTGCCGAGGCAAAAAAGAGTTGAGCCAATCATGATGATGAAAAACAGCTGTCAAAGGTCTTATAGCAATTACAACTCGTGGAGACTCCCAAAGGGCCGATAAACGGAGACCCCGTATTGTTAGTTCCGATAGACGACAAGCATCCAGAACGTTGTGTGGAGATCGACAGTCATCTTCAGGAGCCTCTACGCTCAGAGATCATCAGATTACTCAAACAGAACGTGAACACGTTTGCCTGGACAGCCGAGGATATGCTTAGAATAAGCACATAGATAGCTTTCCACGAGTTGAACGTCGATCCCTCTTTCAAACATGTCAAGCAGAAACAACGTAAGCTAGGCGATGAACTAGTTGCATCAGTCAACGCCGAAGTTGATCGCCTACTAAAGGTTGGATCTATAATGGAATCTAAGTACCCAGAGTGGATCGCGTACCCGGTGGTCGTCAAAAGGAAAAGCGGGAAGTGGCGAGTATGTGTGGACTTTACAGACTTGAACAAAGCATGTCCCAAAGACAGCTTTCTACTCCCACATATCGATCGACTTGTTGAAACCACTGCCGGGAACGAACTGCTGAGCTTTATGGATGCATTCTCTGGTTATAATAAGATCTTTATGCATACCGACGATCGCGAAAATACAAAGTTCATTATTGATCGGGGAACCTACTGTTACAGAGTAATGCCTTCCGGGCTAAAGAACGCTGGAGCTACGTACCAGCGCCTGGTGAACAGAATGTTCGCAGAACAGCTGGGCAAAACCATGGAGGTCTACATCGACGACATGCTGGTCAAATCCCTAAAAGCCTCCGACCATGTTCGTCACCTGGACGAGTGCTTCCAGAAGCTCAACTCGTACAACATGAAGCTCAATCCGACCAAGTGTCGGTTCGGGGTAGAATCAGGAGAGTTCCCCAGCTACCTAGTCACTAAGCGTGGTATCGAAGCGAATCCCAAGCAGATTGAAGCAATCGAGTATATGCAGTTGCCTAAAAAGGCAAAGCACATCCAACGACTTACGGGACGGATAACAGCTTTCAATCGGTTCATCTCCCGGTCAAGAGATAAGTGTCTCCCGTTTTATAAGACCCTTCGAGACACAAAATGGATAGTTTGGACTGACCAGTGCGAAGTCGCCTTTCAGCAGTTGAAGCAGTATCTCAGGACTCCACCAATCCTCTTGAAGACGGAAAGCCTCTTTTCCTGTACGTCGTTGTGTCCGTTGCCGCAGTCAGCAACGTTTTGATCAGAGAAGAGGGCAACAAACAGCGAGCGGTCTTTAGACGCGTTACCCGCTGATGGAGAAATTGGCCCTCACCGTTGTCATCTCGGCTCGGAAACTGCGTCCTTACTTCCAATCCCATGTAATCATCGTACTCACGGCATACCCTCTACGTGTTATCCTACACAGTCCCAGTCAATCTGGTCATCTTGCCAAATGGGCAATCGAGCTCAGCGAGTACGATATCGAGAATAGGCCGCGTACCACTGTAAAGGCACAAGTTCTCGCCGACTTCGTCTTGGCCGACTTCGCGGAAGAATTCGACGGAGACACATTCTCGGAAGACTCGGTCGAGAAATCCCAGCCGTCTATGGCCAAAATCACGTCCGAACCGGTTACGTTGCCCTCGGCATCTCCCGATCTCATCACCTCGGCTGACGTTGAGTCCAACCTGGTTGCACGCCCGTGATGGACTCTTCATTCAGACGGATCGTCCTCCAAATTTGGATCATGCATCCGGATATACCTAACTGCTCTGAACGGGGAGGTCACCAAGCAATCTTTCAGACTCAGCCAACAATGAGTCAGAATACGAAGCCCTCATCGCGGGACTCCGCTTAGCTCGAGGAATGGAAGTCCACCGACTACATGCGTTTTACGACTCACAGCTCGTCGTCTACCAGTTCCATGGCGAATACTCGACTCGCGACGAACGGATGGAGTCATACCTGAATATCGTCCGAGATCTTGCCCCTGACTTCGACGAGTTCACTCTGACTCGGATCCCACGGTCCGAGAATTCATCGGCCGACGCACTTGCTGCCCTCGGCTCGGCGTCGATCTCTGATTTCCGCCGAGTAATTCCGGTAGAGCTGCTCGAACTCCCGAGTATCCAAGCAACTCATCAAGTCGCATTAATCGATCCGCTCCCGGAAGAGGTTGGCCTTGTTCCGATGGAAACTGACCAGGCGGGAAGTACGCCTACTTACGGATGCGACTGACCCTGGATTTCCAGACTACATAACTTCATCACGGACGGCACGGTCCCAACTAGAAAAGTGGGCTCCACGTAAATTGAAATCTCAGGATGCACGATACTCCATTACTAAAGGACAACTTTACAAATGGTCTGCCTCTGAACCATTTCTCCGCTGCGTAGCAGGTGAGGCCGCTCGGTGCGTTATGCAGGAGATCCATGATGGATCTTGTGGAAACCATTCCGGTGGTCGAAGTCTTGCCATCATGATCAAAACCCACGGTTTCTTCTGGCCGACGATGCTCCACGATTGCGAATTGTATGCAGCTAAGTGCGAAAAATGCCAGTGGCATGCTCCGATGATACACCAATCAACCACCTTTTCATGTGGTGGTCAATGGATATCGTCGGACCCATGCCTAACTCCAGAACCAAAAAACTTCTCCTCGTCCTCACTGATTACTTCTCCAAGTGGGTTGAGGCCGAGTCCTACGCCAGCATTAAGGATGCTGAAGTAGAGCACTTCGTCTGGAAATTCATCATCTGCAGGCATGGCATTCCGCACGAGATCGTCACGGACAACGGATCACAATTCATCTCTGCTCGGTTTGAAGGATTCTGCGAAAAATGGAAAATCCGACTCACCAAGTCTACTCCTCGCTACCCGCAAGGTAACGGCCAAGCTGATGCCATCAACAAGGTGATTGTTGATGGACTGAAGAAGGGATTAGATGCTAAAGAAGGCAGGTGGGCCTAGGAATTGGATGGAGTCTTATGGTCACACCGAACAACTCCTCGGCGTCCTATCGGCGAAACTTCTTTCGCCCTCGTCTACGGCTTCGAGTGTGTGATTCCGACGGAGATGGAATTTCTTGGACTTAGTCGGCAGCTTGCACCCTACGATGTGGAGGTCAATAACATTCTGTTACTTGACCAGCTCGACTTCCTCGATGAAAAACGAGATCGCGCACTCGTTCGTCTTTAGAACTACTAGCAAAAAGCCGCTCAGTATTACAACTTACATGTTCGCCCTCGGCATTTTCGCGAAGATGTCTGCGTCCTACGCAAAGTTTTTCAGAACACTGCAGAACCAAACGCTGGCAAGCTCGATGCACACTGGGAGGGACCTTACCCTGTCACTAATGTCGTGAAGCCTGGTGTATATGAGCTCGCCGCGATGGACGGAAGAGTCATTCCACGATCATGGAATGCTCGGCATCTAAAAAAGTACTACCATTAGTACTTGGTGCTCGACTATACAAAAAAAAAAAAAAAAAAAAAAACTTGAACTACGGGCTCGTCTTGATCCCTTCAAAGGGTACGTAGGCATCTCATCCTCGGATGGGTCCAGCTAGCCCCCTCCAAAAAGGGGGGGGGGGAATGGGAGTACGTCCATACTCTTCCTTTACAGCAAATCTCTTGCTCGACATGTTATGCCTTAGTCATTTTCACAACACAAAAACAACACGCTACTCGTCATAGCTGGCCACGATCATGAAATTTAACATTACTACCTAGGTATCTTACATAACCTTGACTATTCTAGACAAAAAGTGCACTATTTAAACCCAGCTCGCCTTAACTGCTGGTCTACATACATGCTAAAGCACTCTTAACGCTTATTCAAGCTAACATATAAGATTTAAAATGCTCGGCTCATGCGCACACATAAACATATTCCCTCGGTAAGCTAGTAAAGATAGGGTGATTCACACATAATTCAAAAACCAATAGTTTCGATAAATAAGTTGTGGATAACCCCGTCCAGGCATTGTATTTGCCCCCGGCAAAACATATGTTTACATGGCCAAAAACAAGAAAAACAACAAAAACAACTTAAACAGATTCCTGCTCGGCAGCAGGAATCTCATATTCGGCAGCCTTCTCCACCTCTCCGACCATGTCTTCAGCAGCAGGAGTCTCATCATCGGCTTTTGGGATCTCAGCTTCAGGGGATGCCACTGGCGAAGGCTCGGGAGACAATACCAGCACGTCCCTGATTTCGAACACAGTCTGGTCGAAGACAGGGCCAGCGTTCGCATAGTCTGGAATCCAATCTTTGATTTTAACTTTGAAGTCGTCACGCGACTTCTTCCCTTCTGTTTTGCCCTCCTCAGCCTTTATATCACCGATGAGAGTTAGATTGGCTGCGTTTTGGCGATCATATATAAGATTTTTCAGGAGATCGCCACTTAGCTCGGCCACATGAGACTTCACCACCTCAAGCTTAGGGCTAAGAGAATCCTTGACCTCCCTTCGGACTTGACGCAAAACCTTCTCGAGTTCGGCCTTCAGCATCCTGATCTCCCATCCTTCTCCTCCTCGGCTTTGATGAGACTATCCTTGTCATGCTTGAGTTGGGAGGACTCCTCCTCAAGGTTAATGATCTGCCCGTTAGCCTGCTTCATCTCCAGCTCGGCCTTGTCTTTGGACTCGGTCAGCTGCTCCTTCAGGATCCGCAATTGAGATCCTAACTGGGAGATGTTCCCTTCGTACCAAATCATGGCATTGTTGACCTCGGTATTATACTTCACAATAATAAAAGTGTAAGTATACTCAAATTAGCTATGGGTCTGATAAAAGAAGAATAAAATACAAGTCAAAAGGGTTTTTACCTGGACACCTTGGTAGGCCAGACAGCCATACCATGTTTGGTTGACCATGCTTTCCAATGGAGGCACGGAGACCCCCGGGAAGGTTAGCCAGGAAAAGAGTGTTGCTGACCCCACCAGGCGGTCGTCGAGAATTCTTTCCAGAGATGTCCTCGCCGGAGACGTGGCAGGAGAGTTTTCCTTGGTGACTTTACTTTTCTTCTTTTTCTTCTTTTTGCCTGCTTCCGCACTGGGTGCGTCCTCGGTTCCGGCGGTTTCCCTCGTCCTTTTCTTCGTTGACGAGTGTTTCCGAAGGACAGTTCCTTCGGGTCTCAGTACAACCCCTTCCCCGGAGGAAGCTTGTCAGCTGGGAGAGAAGTTCCGGCATCGGGTGCCATAATCGTCAGAGGATTAGGCTCGATAACTATCCGGTTCACCTTAACTGGGTCAGCCACGAGCTCGGCTGCCTCTTTTGCCTTAGCCTGTTGAAGCTTCAACTCTCGGAGGTTTATTTGATGGCTCATCTCGCGGAGGCTTTCTTTGGTAGGTGCTGGTTTCTCTTGACTTTCTTCTTCTTCGTCCTCTGATTCGATGTCCTTGTCCGAGAAAGCAAACCCAGCAACTTAGCCCCTTGCTTCTTCAACTCGTATTAAATTGAAGGTTTTCTGCCAATTGATCTGCCCGTTTCTGAGCTCTTCAAAGTTGGCACGGAACGCGGTTGACAGGATCGGGCAAGGGAAGTTTTCTGCCAACATAAAGCACAAAGGTTAGATTGGAAAAATAATTACAAAAATACAGGTCGGCAAACACAAACAAGACCCTACCAATCGGGTCCCAGTTAGATAGGATTAGAGGAACATTCAACCCAACGGTAGCTTGACAAATAGGAGCATAAAAGTAAAAGTTAGACCAGTGATGATCCTTTAACGGAAAACCGTCGATCACTCGGCGTTTATGCCGGTTAGTCAGATAGTATGTGTCTGGGACAATCGTAGTTGCCTTGATGAACATCAGATAACTAAGATAGTGCTTGACAGAGAATTCGACCCCACATTCATAGCTTCGTATGAAGAGACTCACTAACTATCGAATTGCTCACGGATTTAGTTGGGCAAAGCTGTCTCTATGACAGAAGAGGTAGTGGAATAACCCGGTCAAGTGATCGAAGACCGAGCATGATCAGATCAATGGAATGATAAAAAAAACCAAGCTACGGCTCAAGTGCAGGCCATGATGGTTACAAGAGGAAGTATGCTAGGATAATGAGAGTGGAACAAGTTAATGAAGGTGGAGATCGAAGCTTAGTTCACCGAGAGCAATGAAAGTATCGAGTAACGTGTAAAGAGAAGTCTGAAACCAGAAGACATGACCAAGGAAGATAATTAGATAATTACCGAGCATTCATCCAAGCTTGGAAAGGAGATGATCAATCATTCTGTGTTGACTCGGGTGGTAATGATCGGGTGTTTCGAGCTATGTTGAGAAATCGGTCGATTTAGAATGATATGTCCCGGAAGCACGACGGGACTAGTAGCACGAGGTGGCAGTTAACAGGACGGGAAGTAAGCACGAGATGGCGAGGTACTTACTCAAAATTGATATTTTTGCAAAAATATAAAAATTTGCGGAAGCTCGACGTTTTACGGAAGCTTGACGTTTTTCGGAAGCACGACTATTTCCGTAAGCACGACGTGTTATAGATAAACATCAGTAAGAACGACAAATCATTAAGCACGATAATGCTTAAGCGCAACAATGTTTTAAGCATGACAATACTCAAGCACGACAAATCCGTAAGCACGACACATTAAGCACGACACGTCCTTTAGCACGAGGTGTCGCCTTTTGGAGCAACGACTCACCAGAAGTTGCTGGCCAAACTTTGGCTATAAATACAGCCCAAGCTGCTCTCATTTTATGTATTCAGAGCTTAGCAAACCTCTGTCAAAATCAAAACATAAAATCTCGACCGTGGACTGCAGTCATTCCCGAAGCAGTTTTGCCGAGAGAACCAAATCAAACAGAGGTTTGTCGAGAAAATTCTCAAGTAAGTCTTTTGATCCCAAACTCACCAAGACAACTGTCTTCGACCTCCTGAATCAGAATCTGGCCTTAGTTTCCCGTTTTGGTGAGTCGAAGCTGTCGTAATTGTTAGTTGTAATTTTGGCCAGAATACAGAAAAGGTGTTTTCGTAAAGGTTAAACCTCTGGTTAGGTCAAGGCGTGAACCAGGGATCCTTATCTTGTTATTATAGTTTAGGATAAAGTATGGTTTCACTTGGTAACGAGCTGGAGTTGGTCATTCGGACTTGAACTCCAAAACCTATGAAATAAGCGAGTAGGAATCATTGCACTGGTATTCGATCATTTCGTCAGCAAAGGTGAGTCAGGTTATGATTGTTTTATGTGGTGCTTTGATGTGTTGTTGGAACCGTAGTGATGGTTTCTTTATTGAGTTCTCGGCTACCCTTTGGTTAAGCCATCGAGGTATGTGAACCGATGACCTGTGTGTTTTTTTTTATTGTTGAACATGAGTTCTCGGCTACCCTTTGGTTAAGCAATCGAGGTATGTGAACCGATGAACCTGTTCGTTGGTTTGATTTGGTGTTGATAAATTGTTTACTTGATGTCATAATACATTGGTAAATAGAGGAAAATTATTGAGATCGTGTGTTGACATTCCTTTGAGGCCGTGACTTAATTAGTTTGTAGATAGCAAATTAATATAAGTGCACGAAGACACGGAGAGACGGTATTGCAGACTAGGGCCGTGTTTTGCATGACGATGCAGTAATCTAGTGTATCTATTCACCAAGAGATCATTGGATTTGTGATTGATCATTAGTTCGTTTAACCTTTGTGGTTACGAGCTGAATGATGCAAAATTGATTGATGAGGTGGGAAGTGGTCAAACACGAGAGGCCTTATTGAAAACTGAATTTGGAACGTAAAGTTTATATTTGTAGTTGTTAAGCGAGTAATTTTTATTTGCATTGCTTGCTTATTTCTTATGATGGATTGTGTGACTTTGCGTGTTGCTTGTTATTTTGGGTTCGGTTGGGAACTAACCTTGCAGGTTTAGGGGAGCACTCACTAAGCAAACTAGTTGCTTATGACTCCTTTTATTTTGCAGGCAACCATAGTGGGAGCCTACTGGGGATAAAGGAGCTTAGGTCGGTTGGTGTAGATGTATGCCTCTTTTGTAAAACAATTGTGGTTTCAATAACTATGTTGATGTTTACGAGCAGTAGGCTCTTGTAAAACGCAAGTGTGGATTTAAGTCACTTGGAACTCTTGTATATGATATATAAAAGGTTATGCTTAAATAATACATGAGTTTCATGTGATCTAGTCCTTGTCCGGACGACCTAACTATCAGATGTATCTCGGGTTAGTAAGCCTTGGGGTGTGTTTGATAGGGATGTGTACTTGGATGTTCAGTTTAGGATTTCTGGATTTGTTCAAGGAATCTAGGATCAAACACCTAAATGCGCATCAACAACATTTCTGGTCATTTATTGATCGGGGGTGTTACAGGTAGTCCATCATGATTTTGGGGATCGGAAACCAAAGGAGACCCGGAATAAAAAAGCTCTTGTATAGAGTAAAGTACCCCATCGGGGGGGGGGGACTCGGNCCCCCCGGGGGGGGGGGGGGACTCGGGTTTGTTTATATTCGGGAGACGAAACAATCAGCTCGACCTCGGCCGAAATATTGTACCTTTCCCTAAGTTTCCCTAAAGAATATTTGGTCAAAGAAGACCTCCCAGACAGGTAATAGATTGGATGGGGACCCCTCGGACTCCCAACCACGCCTTTCCCTTTCTTTTTACGGTTCTTCTCCTCGGCCTTTCGTTTATCCTCCTGCTCGGCGTCTAACATGGGACCATACCTCTGGTGATATTCTTCGGTCTCCACTTTGACGAATCGGGACAGCAGATAAGATTCTATAGCAGCGAGATCTATCGACTCTGCTTGCTCGGCATGGAGTGATGCCTCAGCACCTCCGGCAAATTCCACAAGCCTATTTACCTCGGCTCCCGAAGCACTTTCGGCTTCCAAAGCCCTTTTGTCCCCGACTTCTACCATTTCATGCTCCTCGGCGTTATCCCTTTCGATGCCCGTATCGTTCACACTCTCCTCGTCCTTAGACTCGCTTCTTACAATTCGGCGAAGGTAGGGGGGGGGTAATTCGCAGTCCTCGTCTACTGCACCCTCGCCCTCGGAAGTCCGCTAGAAGATCGACGCCCTCGGCGTCGTTCTGACTGCTTTGCTCGGCGACTACTTCAGGGGATGTACGGTCGACGGAAGTCATTGTCAATGGCGGAGATTGATGAATAAACCCTAAATTCTGGATGACACGCCGGAAAACAAGATCTAAGGTGGCGGCGCAGGACAAACTATCAACAAAAATCGTTGAACCCTAAAGGAGAATGAAGAGAGAAAACAGAGGATTTACCTTGAGAGAGATGTCACTTCACTCTTCTGTCAATGCAAACTGAGGAGAAACGAAGGGAGAACAGATCTTAAATAGGGAAGGGAAGGAAACTGAAGTGTTTTGTCTCGAAAACATGCGGGAACGGTTCATCTTCCGAACATTAAACCATTTCGGCCATTTACTGTGAGCTCGGCTTCATCTCGCATAGACTGAGACTAGTCTTGCGAGCTTACGGGGGGGCTAACTGTGGGGNATAACCTCGGCAATATATTTACTGGCAAATGCCGAGGATAGTCTATCTGAGTCATTTCCTCAGCATAGACAATGTCTTTGAGCATGCCGAGGTAGTTTATCAAATCATGGGCTCGGCATACATCATTGCGCTGATAGAGCCGAGGACATTATATGTATCATGTCTTCAGCGATTACTTATCACTCAACATTTTGTCTGGAATGCCGAGTCTTATAACTAAATCATGAGCTCGGCATAGCTCGTATCATATGCAAGGCCGAGGTCATAAACCAGAACATGTCCTCGACCATGTTTGAATCCTGAGTTTCAGGACGAGGAGTTAAACTGAATCACTTTCTCGGCCTATCTTCATTCGATCTCAAAGGATGAGCTCGTCGTCACACGGTGGGCCGAGCGGTACATAGAAAAGCCCAAATCTTATCAAATAGCTGAGGAGACCCAGTTCCAGATAAGGCGAGCCGACCTGAAGAGAAAAAGGAAAGACGAATATACGAGAAGATCTAGGAGTTTAACTTATCTCTAAGTCGGCATAACTTTGTATATATACTTCCTTAGGTTAAACTCGTACGATCATCTCTTTCTGACCTAAGAACCCTAAGAAAAGCTTACGCTACAAAAGACTCTTATTCATAATCAATACAAAGCAATCCTTTGCTAGTTTTTTCCTATTTGTGTCTCACTCTTTGTATCGAGTCCCTCATCCAGAATCTCGAACAAATAGTGATTGTGTGATTTTACCCACACAAGATTGTGAAGGTAAACCACCAAAACCAAAACATTAGTGTGTAGTGTTAATGTTTTTAAAAGTCTAAATAATGAGATCTAGTGCACTCAGAGGTGGATGTACTGTCGCCAAGATGGGGGCAGTTCCACCCATTAAATTTTGAAAATCCTTCGACATTTTTTTTAACACTTAAAACGGTTCATATAACCAAACCGGAGGAGAAGTATTGATAAAATACTCATCGCGTGCCAAAAGTCTAACACCCCGGGCTAAGTGATCTGCTATATGATTATGCGACCTTGGAACGTGAGCAATTAAAAAGGATACAAAAATTTCTTTTAGTCTAGCGAATTCTTCGATGTAGGCAGTAAACGCAGGCTATGAACTCGTGGTGGTCACCACATGTATGAGATCCGTTGAACCGGTGAGAAACTAGACGGAAGAGTGATTGGCATCTAGCATGCTTACCATAGCCCATATGAGAGCATCGAATTACGAGTGCAAGGGAGCCGCGCACCCATACTCACAATATTTGCATATGTAGTCTGGGTGCAGATCCACCCTATTTCGGTACCGATCGGACGCTAACCAAGACCCATCCGCATAACATGTAATAACCGAAGATAACATGGACTGGGGAAGGGTAATTATCGCCGCTTCCCCCGGCTCCGTCTCATGCGCCCTAACCCAAGCGGTACCCTCGTCCTCCACCATACGTAATACATCCTTAAGGGACCTATCCACATTACAGAAGACCTTATCATTTTGTGCCTTCCATATGAACCATAAATCCTTAGACATTTATTTATGATCAACTTACTTGTCCTCAATTAAAAAAATTGTTTTTGCCCCCATTCAAACAAAATTTCAGTTGATTTTGGGAGAGCAGTATGTTGTATCGATTCTGTAAGATTTTTTTTCTCCTAAATTTTGAGGAGATGTTTTACAAATATAAGTAACTAGAAGTTCAAATCAGACGTTATTAACAAAACAAAAAAAACCAACTACAAGTTCAAATCTTATTTCCTTTTTTTTTGTTGCCCAAATTAATTCTGGTCACTCCATTTCTTTCTTGGAAGGCTTATTGAAACATCTTTAATTTTATTTATTGTTATTATACATGATTTATAATTTTTAGTAAATTTTGTTCCCCAACTGAAATTTTTTCAAGTCCCGTCCCTGACTGCACTATTCAGAAAAAAGACTGCACTGTTATGTTGAACTAGGTATCTATGTATATATGGCGTTTGCATGCTAGAACTTATTAGTTGGTTCAAAAATTTCTTTCGTTAGCTTTTATACGTAGAGCTACTTTATTGGGTGAGATCTATAGAGATTCTTAAAATAGTAATAAAAAAAAAAAACAATAAAAGATGAGAGAGAGAAATATGTCAGTGGGAAGATACTTTAGAAACTCCTCAAGAAACTTTATATCATAATTGTCATTCTATAATTGGTTCAAGTTTTTATAAACACTTTCCATTTAATTTATCAAACTAGATTTTATATGTTTTTAGCCACGATATAAACAAAAGATAATCAGAATTAATGATTTTAAAAGCAGAAAACCTTTTTTTTTTTTAGTAAAGCCCAAAAATGCCTTACCCTTTGATTTATAAAAAATATAAACTTTCTTACTGATTTGTCCAAAAAAAAAAAAAAAAAAATTCTCATTGTTGGGATAAGTTTTACACTTTGACTTATAAAAAACCTTTTTGACACATTAAAATTTCTTTTGTTTGACATGGAAGTGGCGATGTAATGGAACATATATGTTATTGATTTTCAATATAATTAAAAAATTTCACTAACTTTATTTAATTCACTCAAATAAAAAAAATCATCTTTTTGCAAAAGCTTTTTCATATTTATTTGTATGATATTATTTTTGTTCTAATTTTAAAATTGATTAGTTATAGTTTCATAAATCTTGGTTCTTTTAACTCGGTAACGATGGCAATTTTTTTCCCATAATTTCAATCGGATTGAATGAGTTTTAGTTAGAGTTCTGCATATGATAAATTCATTAATCAAGCTTCTCTTCTGTTTTGTAATTTCTCTATACATCTTACACTTATTTTAGTTTCTTTTTTGGCGTCTAGCCTTTGCATTTGATCATATAAAAGCTCTTGGTCAGTTTTGTAGCCCCCATAAAAATCATTTCATAAAATTTATTATTCAACATATAAGTTACCGTCTTTTTTGTGTGTATTTATTTACGGATTTCATGTGGATGCGTGTGTCTTCATCCTTTTGCAAGAAAAAGCCCTCAGAATATAAATTACCGAGTCTTGACATCAACCCACCATCATCTACATTCAGTCCACTAGATTCTGCAACGCAAGCACTTAATAGTTATAAAAATTATAAGGAAATTTATTTACATTAATTTTTTCTTCTCACAAAAAGTTTCATTGCATCGATCATGACTTATAGCCTAATGGTTTGTGCTAGGACTGTCAATGTATCACCGTATGAGTTCGAGCCCAACTTAATGCAATATTGTTGTTGATAAAAAAAAAAGTTTCACTGCATCTCAAAATATGTAAATTAGCAAGTAAGTATTTGGTCCCAAAAAAAAAAGATTATAGCAAGTAACGGTAAGAGTAATAAGTTTAAAAGTAGTTAGTGGAAAATAGTGAATAGAATTACAGTATTTTCCACCTACTTCTCCTCAACTCTTTTTTAAGAGTGGTAAAAACTAGCGGAATTAAACATTTTTATTAATTATTTTGTGGGACCCAAACAACTAGAGAAATGCAATTACAAGTCAAATGGTAGATGATAGATTTTTTTGGACAGCAAGCACAATCAGAGACTCTTGGCTTTGGCATAAAATAATAAAGTTATGACCGGTGGCTACTAAATTCCTCAAAGTCAAGGTGGGCAATGGACTAGCGGCTTCCTTTTTGTACGACAGTTGGTCCCTGTTAGGACCTCTCATAAATGTAACAGGTTCAAACGGTCCTATTCAACTAGGCATTCCCATCAACAACACCGTCCATCAAGCTACGTGTCATGGGGATTGGAATATCACGTCTACAAGGTCCACAAGCAGAAGTCCTTTAAGAAACTCTCGTCGTCTACTGCCTCCTCCTCAGATATCTGGCCCTGATGATGATTGGTTTTGGTCCATCGATTTCAACTGTGTTCTGCCCATTAATCCTGCTTACACTTGGAAGCACCTAAATGATTTTGGTGATACAGTATCTTGGTTCAAGGAAGTGTGGTTTGCTGGTCAAATTCCAAAACATGGTTTCATCACTTGGCTAGCTACACTTAATTGCCTGCCTACTAGGGACCGACTAGTCAATTGGGGAGTCACCAACAACTCCTCTTGCAGCATATGCTCATACCGCGCATAAACTAGACGGCACCTGTTTTTCACTTGCATCTATAGCCAAGAGATTTGGACAGCTTTCATGCCACAGAATCTAAACTGCCCAATCCTCTTCCAAGAAATCATCCCTTGGCTTCACTCAACACCCAAGAACACAAGACGAATCACCAACCTCCTTTTCTAGTGCTGCATTACTTCATCTGGCGAGGAAGAAACACTAGGCATTTCACTAGCATCAGCAGACCGTCATCTTCCCTAATGCCGGAAATATCAAGGACAATACACAATGTCCTCTATTCAATGGACAAAGACATCCACTCCGCAACTAACCGCACCGAGAACGATTCACTACTCCTACTTTGGTTCACCAACTTCCAAACACAACAACATCAGACAACGTTACAACAGGCATCTTGACGTTTGGACCGGGTCCCAGCTCCCGTCTTGTAATAGTTAATCTCTATCTTAGTCCCCGTTTCTTCTTGATATGAGTTGTGCAATGTGCTTTCCCAATAACTCTGTTCTTGGGTTTCCTCTGTAACCTGTTTTTTCTTTAGTAATAAATTTTAAACTTAGTACAAAAAAAAAAAAAATCAAATTGTAGATTAACAGAGGAACTGAGGAAAATAGATGAGTTAAAAAAAAATATTTCCTCTAACCTGTCATCCATTTGCACCCACTATTTTGTTTTCTGAAAATTAGAGGGTGTTATTGGGTTTGTATTTGGAGGGATTTGGAAATCCAATCCATATCTAGTGTTATTGGATTAGTGATTTCCAAATCTAAATCCAAATCAAGTGTTATTCGTTCTATAATATTAAAATTCAAATCCAAATAAGGTGTTATTCAATACTAAAGAATTCTCTACGGATTTGGTTTTATAATAGATTTGGATGGATTTAAAAGTTAAAAATACAAAGACTCAAATCTGTGGGAAAACCTTGGTATTTCAGAATGAATTTATAAATACTACTTGAAATCATAATATTTTCTAGGATTTCTAAATCCTAAACAGATTTTAAAGGATTTCCAAATCCCTTTCAAATACACAAACCAATAATACCTTTAATGTAATTTTTAATTACTTAATTTTGTGCACCCATAAAATTTTGAAATTGTGCACCCTTGGTTTCTAATGATCCATTAACTCATTTCTAAAAACACAGAAAGACCAAAAAAAATAAATTAAATCTTTAAATTATTAAGAGAAGTCAGTTGAAATTTACGGCCAAATTATATTCTCTAGTTTTGTATTGAAATATTCTTTATGAGTCCTCAGAATTATTTGTCCAGTACCACCTAATATTGCAAGAGTAAAAATATATGAAATAGCAATACACATATTAACCAAGCAATGGTAGTCTAGTGGTTGTAATTGACTTGGGGCAAGGTATATGGACCTATCAGTCCTGAGTTCGATTCCCACCGAAAACTAAATTATCATTGTTTGGTCAGACGAAGATGGAGCCATGCTTTAGGCCTCATTAGAAAATCCGGGGCCGGACTAGTCGTCGGTACTGTCCCCCTGGGGATTAGTTGGGCTTCGGCCCAGATACCNGTTGGGCTTCGGCCCAAAACCCCCCGGTTAAAAAAAAAAAAAAAAAAAAAAAGCAATACACATATTCTAAATAGATATGCGAATGTGAGAAACTTAGATATGTTTTTGTATGACATCATACCCGATTTACTTTTTTTAAAGATGTTAATTTATATTTGTTCCCATGTTTTAAAAAACTTCTAGAACCGCCTGTGGCCCTAAGTAAATAAACAATATAAAAAGTACATGGGTGACATACTAATAGTCATATTTTAAAGAGTTATTAAGTTTCTCTCTCTTAAATCTAGTTTTCTCCGCCTTATCTCTTCAACAGAACCAAATCTCTGTGTCTCACTCCAGTGCATGTGCAACGACTTTCTCAGTGCCATTAGCCGGTCAGATCTTGATCTTTTTTTTTTGTTGTCTTGATTTTTCTTCTCATTTCTAGGATTAGCTTACAATTAAATTCAAGTCCGGAAATCTTATTCTATCTCAAGATTTTCAGATCGGGTTACTACGTGATTGACTTGTCTATAAATCTGATTTGTTTAACTTGGTGGTTTTTTTCTTCCCTATACAAATTATTGATCAAATTTGGGAGTTGGTCTCTCTTCGATGCAAACAGTTGATTTATCCATGGAAACTTCTTTGCCTTTTTCCATGGTCAATCTGGTATTTTCTTATTCGGTGAGGATTGGTGCTACTTGGGAGACAAAAAATGCTCCTTGTTTCTACGTTTCGATTGACTTGAAATTTCATCTGATTTTCTTCAGGTTCCGCAGTAAAGAGGGTCTCCTTCTAAACGTATGGTAATATTTTTATCAATCATAAATGGTTCTCAAATGATTAAAAAAGAACAAGAATAATTATTGATCTGATTCGCTCCGTTGTTTATAATCCGAATCATATGGGTCATGAAGTTTTGGACTTTATTCTCGTGAGGTAGATTAATAATCCAATAAGATGTTTTTTCAAGCTGTCGTAAATTAGCTCTCTAGTATTAATCTTTTGTGGCTTGGAATATGATTTAGTTTTGGATTTTGATTTATTTTTTGGTCGGAATATGATATTTAGATTTGTTTATAGTGATGTATTGGTTCCATTTAAGTTGCAAGCTTTGATCGTTGTTTTCTTTGTTAGTTCGTCTGCTTTGTTGTATGTCTTTTTTTGTTGTTCAACCCCAATTTTCATTAACTTAATGTAAGAGTTACACTCCACTGATGAGAAGAGGAATAAAAGATAACAGCGGATTTTAGCTAATGAATCAGCTAAAGAGTTTGCCGTACAAAGAATATGATGAAAGATGATAGAAGAAAAGGGTTCAATCAGACAATATATGTCATGAAGAATGCTTTTCAGCTCATTGCAACTCTTCTCGCACGGAGAAAAAGTAAGAGCATGTCCAATGGTGGTTTTTTTTTATATTAATTTTCAATCATTAAATTTAATATTAAAATAAGTTTGGGATCCTAAACCTCTCCCAAAATTTATTATATAAGAACTCCTCCTTTGTTTTTTATTTTTGAAATAACAATTTTAATTTATTATTAATACATAAAAAATAAGAACCCCTATTAGAATCACCATTGGATATGCTCTAAGAAAATCCGAGTGAAAGTTGATGCAATGGATTCCTATTGAGGAGGCTGCTACAATCGCAGATTTAATGGTTGTACCCTCTGCCACCAATGCAGAGTGGCCGTTGAGGGTACAAACCGTCTTGCATCTGAACCTTCAGTGATGATGTCTTGTGAAGAGCGTTGCCAAGCAGCGTCAACTAGGAAAATAATGCTTTCGTCTTGGAATGTTTGCAGTAAGTGGCTGGTTAGTGTTAGGAGGGTGTTGATGGGTCTTGAAGCTGTTCGTTGAGCCTCCTACCATAATCCCGCCTCCGATATCACTTTCTCTAACACCTATGCTTTCGTGAACAATCTGTTTTCAAAGTCTAATAGTTTCCACGCCTTCCACAATTGCCAGTATATCCACGGGTAAAGAGGCACCACCACACCACACAATGGTAAATTGGTTATCTTCTTTGTGCCTTCTAAAAGTTGAGTTGGGTTGGAGAGTGCCTCTGGTCTCGGCCTGAAAAGGGCTGGAACCAGTTCCTAGACTCGTAGTGCAAACGAGCAGTTGATAAGGATGTGAGCCTCATCTTCAAGCTCTCCACACCTCTTGCAGATTATGGAGTTAGTGATCCCTCTGATAACTAGGTTGTACCCAACTGGTAATCCTTTGTGTTTGATCTTCCATAGGAAGTCTTTCAATTTTGGTGGTGCTTTCAGTCCCCATATGTTAGCCTGCCAGTTAAAATGATATGTAGTTGAGGGAATATAATTAACCTTAGCCAGAGAGTACCCTGTTTTGGGTGCGTACATGGCTGATGCATCATGTTTCCAATCTAGTTCATCTTGCGATGGAAACTGGCTGAGAAAGATCGATCTAATCATCTCCTCATATTAAAGCGGGTTGCTATGAAGAAGAAGAAGAACTCACATCTTGTCATCAATTATAGAATATTTTTTAACCTTTTAATTTTCTTGAAGTCATTATGAATATGAATTTCTTTGATAGTGCTTGTGTTTCATATTCTTGTCTGAGTATATATCTTTTGTTGTGGATAGATAGTATTCGAAGGGGAAATTCATGATACAATAGAATTTATGCATGACTAGGTTGTTTAGTGAACCTCTTATTGATTTATAATACATGGTGTTGTAACTGATCACTAGGGTAACTGATGTTAGGATAGATTTCGGTCACTACACCAGTGAATGACTTCCTTGAACCATCGATTTTGTAGGCCCTCATGTTAACTCTCACGAGAACAAAAGAATCCTCATTAAAATATGCTTATAAATGAAGCAATCTGATAACCAAAAAGGTTATTTCAGTTTGTTTTAAAACCAACAATTAACATAAGAAAGAAAAATCCTAGTGTTTTTAGCCCCCCAAAATATACAGTATATATATCTTATATGGACACGAAAACCCTTTGATAATTTACATCAATAGCCTAAAAAATGATAGTTCAATCGATTTCATATGTTCTCTGTTGCAATGATTACTATGATCCCAAAATATTAGAGTTTTATGCGCAGTGAGCCACACTATATGTATATATATAAAGCAGTTGGTGCGTCTGCCAGGAGTCGAATATGGGTCTATTGCTTTGGAAGGCAATTATCCTAACTGTTGGATTACAGACGCCTAATTACAGACGCCTAATGACTAGAATGTTCTTTTACTCAAATTTATAACATATTCTTTGTCTCGATCGCTGAGACGTCAATATAATTTCCATGCGGTCCAAAATTAATTTTTTCATCAAAAGATAGAAGGGCAAGGTGACCATTTATAAAATATCACTTGACTTAAACTTTCACTTGACAAAATAGTAGTTTTCACTAAAATATGTGTTATTCTAGTTTTTTTCCCCTATCATTTATTCTCCGAATTTGAGTTTGAGTTTGATCCCCTAAAAGATATATCCTAAACAGGAGGAAAAGAAAACCATCAAAGGGTGGAAGAAGCCTGAAACTAGAATCATAACGTGGTAATACCAATATGAATGCTTCCTACCCATAGATGCAGAGTGAAGGCAGAAAAAAGGCATGGAAATGGCCTTACAATGGACTACGAAAACTGAGAAAGAATCAAAGGAACGAAGAGTCACAAGTCTTATATCATGCAAGAAAAGGGTTTGATCTTGGCCCACTTATGATAGAAGAACGATGAAAGCTATAATCCTAAATATTGTATATTTTGAGTTTCAGTGGCAGAAGAAGTAATAATCAAATTGTGAACCAACTAGAACATACCTAGTAAGTGATTCATTTTTTCTTATTGCTGATTGATCAAGCCAGGCCTAATAATGCCGACTAAAATAAGATTACCAGTTACAAGCAGAAAAAACAGTCTAAGCTTGTATATTCAAAGAGAACAAGTTTCAATCACCTAGAAAATGAGGTCCAAAATAACTATATCATCACCAGTTATCTTACAGCATATGCAACAACAACCTCCCATGTCTTCATATAAAAAATTTACTTGGATTTTGATATGTGAAAACAATGAACGCAGAGCTCTAGTTTTGCCTCACTGAATCTTCAACCTTTCCGTTCTCAATAAAAGGTGTCCAAGATTCTTCTCCTCTCGTTGTCAACGACCAACTTACCTTTTCTGGCGCATCCTCAAAATTAAAGTTCAACGGTGTACGTGGTGGATGTGGCACTGCCTCTTTAGCTTTTTTATTGGGTCTACTGCTTCCTTGGCTTTCAAAATTCTGCAAACACAAGATCCAATAGGTACCATAGGTTTGCAATTGGCTGTGAAAAGGCTTAAACTTAAAAGAAAAATTAACTCATGGACCGCAACCTTGTGTTTGCATAATTTTGAAGGCCAAGTAAGCAGTAAAGACACTAGAAAAGCTAAAGAGGCAGTGCCACATCCACCACCAACTCCGTTATACTTTGATTTTGAGAATGCGCCAGACAAGGTAAGCTGGTCATTGACAATGGGAGGAGAAAAATCTTGGACACCTTTTATTGGGAACGACAAGGTTGAAAATCAGTGAGACGAGATTGGAGCTATGCGTTCATCATTTCACATCCCAAAAGCCAAGTAAATTGTTTATTTGAAGACATGGGAGGTTGTTGTTGCATCTATTGTAAGATAACGAGTGATGAAAGAGTTATTTTGGACCTCATTATTTAGGTGATTGGAGCTATTTGTTCTCTTTGAATATACAAGCTTATATGACTTTCTTTTTTTGCTTGTAAATGGGGATTAGTTTTCGCCCAAAATATTTCCTGCAAACGCACAGGTCTCGCAGTAGTGCTTAGGGATCGTATTCACAGAGAGCAGAGTGTACACAGTAGGATGTCCAGTTCACTCGAGCTAAGCAGCAAAATGAAAATGTTTTTGATTCTGGTCGATCGACAATGTGAACTCGTCGATCGATCGGGACACCTTTCGGTCGATTGCAGATAATGCGATCGATCGGTCAATGCCTGAAAATGTTAAAATCAAATAAAACATTAGGAAATTCAATGATAAAAAGCGTTAGGAAGTCAGGTAATGCATCAAAAGATCAAAGTTTGAATTATTCATGGTAGTAATTTATGTAAATCCTATTTTAGATAGTTGAAATCACTAATAACTGACTATCCTTATGATCAGGCTTAGCCAGTCTAGTTCAATTGGTATCCGAGTCAACTCTAACATATATATTTTCAGAAAGAGAACCTATGGGCTGATCAACCAATTAATCTAGACATTAAGTTCAGGAAATCAAATTATATTAAACTATAAATAGTAAAGTTTTCACTATCAAATTATGGATCTCTTACTCTAAGTGGTGTATTAGTAGCAGGTTTATCCTATGATTTATACTAAGATATGATATGAAAGTAAGCATATAAACTATTCATTACATAATTCTATTGCCTATTTACCAAACCATGATTCCTTCTAGCAAACCCTATTCTTAACTAAAAGACTACTCAGACATGGTAAGAGTAGACATAATAACAATGAAAATTGCTTTATTAAAAGAAGGTTCAGAATAGCTTCTATGGAGTGCAGAGATTACAAATTTCGTCCTTGAAGCAATGATCAAAGCAATAAAAGTAAAGAAACTGAAAAAAACTGGTAAACTATAGCATGGATGCCTGGAAACTTTTTGAGTGTTTTTCTGAAGATTCAGTATCTTCAATGATTATCCCAACGTAATCTAATATCTCACCAAATGCAACGGTATATATCTGAATTTGTTCTTGAAGCTTCCTTGAGATCATGGCTTCGATCGATTGGTGGGCCTCCGGTCCGGTCGATTGGGCCTTCATTTCATGCGAGCTTCCGGATACACTTTCACTTATTTGGACTTAACTTCTTACTCCTGGGGGTTAATGACTTGATTCCAAGCTCATGTGATAGCTAACTCACTTGGCTTGATTGTACTAACTCCTCACTTCATTCCTAAATAAACATCTCCTTCATCCGGGCATGGGCTTCTGATGTTGACTTGTTGGACTTGGTAGAAAATACTCATTTGTGACCTAAAATGTATTGTTTTCACAAAAACACTTTGCAAACAGAAAAATGTGAAATCCAGTGGTTTATGTTTCAAATTAAATAGCAAAAAAGCAAGAGAGATCGGACCGCTTGATGGCAGAGTTCCCCAATCACTCTCTCTTTAGCTCGGCTCATTCCTCCCCCAGACATAGATTCTTTTAAAGGAATCTAAATTCTTCTTGAACATCCTCGGAATCCTTTAAACGTTTTCCTCCTTTCTTCATTTTTGATCCCTAATTTTCCTGGCCTTTTCGCTAAACAAATATGGATCATAAAGTTTGTTTTTTTCTTACAATGAAGCTTTCACCATATAGAGCAAGACACGAATTTTACATTAATTTTGATGAAGTATGACCAAGAAATCAGCTTTGGAACCTTCTCTTTGAATCTTCATGCATGTGTTAAGATCGTGCATGCCTTTTCGCCAGTCTTCACGAGTGATTGGAAAACTGCGTTGGTCTCATCTCTCTGGCCGTTTTACACATTCTGCATATAAGACAAGAAAGAAAAAAAGAGACTGCATGGGGTTTGAAAAGAGGTTAGGTTATGGGTGTGGTAACAACTTAAAAATAAGTTGACCATTCATGATCAGCAAGAGAGTAGTAAAGAGGATAAGAAGTCCTGAATGGCTTTGTT
>OVAP01001346.1:0-24192 GCA_900406295.1 Aurinia saxatilis | reverse complement strand
CCATTATTAGAGACTGCAAGCTAAAACTTGATCAGCTTCTCTTAGGATCAGGTCTGTTTCTCGTTTTGATTCCCTCATGTTTTTTACTATGCTGATCCATCTTACTTTAGTGTAAGAGATATTTTAATAGAAGCAATGTATAGAACTAACCGGAAGACCGACTGCAGTACTTAGCAGAGCAAGTTTGTTGATTCCAACATGCAATTTGATCTTTTGACTAAATGTGAACTTGGGGCTTCTCAATGCTCCATAAGAAGTTCCTAAAACAAAAATGTGATAATGATTTTTCGACATATAAGACGAGTTTGGTCATAAATTTATCTTATTTTACCCGCTAGCTCGCCATTAACGAATACATGAAGAGCATGTCCAGCTGAACAAATGGTAAGCAGAGGATCATCACCAGTCTTCAAGAACTTCTCATCAGAACTAATTGTAATACTGAATAAAACCGCAAATTCATCATAAAACAGAACCATCTATGATCAGTAAAGAGCAAAATATTGAGATTTCATGGGTAAAAAATACTTACTCTGTAAGATACCAGAAATAGTCTGTTTTATCTCTAGTCATGCTTATTTGTTCCAAAAGACCATCTTGAGTGAATGTACCCACGTCATTCGAAGAAGGGTTTTCTTCGTTGTATGACTTCCACGAAAATTGCGTGCTAGTAGGAACCATCTTCATGATTATGCTCGGTACACGGATCTGTATTAAAATCAAGAACACATTCATAGGTCAATCCTGATGATACCATGTGTTAAAGGTCAATTCAATGTGTTGTAGTTTTTCGTTTTAAAATGCTAATGACTTATGAATAAGAACTTTGATACAAACTTTTAAGTTTATTTACCTTTGCAGTGTTGTGATACTCGGTTTTACAGTCAGGTAAAATACTGACAGACCAAGGAGGCAAATCATACGGAAATCCACCAAACATAACTTTTACTGCATAACTCGGATCGTTGTTCGAAAGAAATGCAGCGCAAGAAGTCTTGGTCTTGAACACATGAGCCTAAAAGAATACAAAAAGAAACAAAAAAAAAAAAACTTATGAATCCTTGATAAGGTTTCTTTTCTGGCTATTACATTTCATTGCATACTTACTTGTTGTTTATCACCGAGGGATGTAATGGTTGGATCAACAGAGACCAACGCAGGTTCACATAGCTTAATCACCTTATGCAACTCTTTCAAGTGACTGTACTTGGGTTCCCTCAATAATCCTTTTCACACAATTAAGAACCAATCAAGAACTAAATCATCCAGGCATATTTTCTGAATCTGGCAAAATAATAATAATTACCATATTCATCAATAGGAGCGTCATAATCATAGCTTGTGGCAACGAACACACCAGCTGTTCTATCAAAGTTCGTCCCTCCATGGTACTATAACAACATCCTCTTAATTAACTCTAAAATCCTAACTAAATGTCCTCTATATTCTTATAACAAAACTGTATATGGTTACCATATAGTAATTGGTATAAGAACCACCGTTCTGTATGAAACGAGCCACAGAGTATGCAATGTCTTCGACTGGTCTGTTCGGTAACGGACCTCCGAATTCGGTGAACCTAAGAATCATTGTGAAACCACACAGATTAGTATTCTAAATTCATTTTTCAAGATATTTTCTAAAAAAGAAAAAGATACACAGATGCTTACCAACCAGTCCAGTTCTCTGTCCACAATTTCGGTTTATTGTCTGAGTTTGGTTTGAAACCCTCACAGTAAAACCCATTGCATGTGTCTATCTATTGCATAGTACAAGTGTCAAACTGTAATTAATATTGAATATAAAAGTTTACCCCAAAGTGGAATAAATTTGTTAAGAGTTAAAAGCTGAAGAAAAATTGTCCCCAATGGATTCTATCTTGTTTTTTTGGCCGGTGGCCCCATGTAATTTAAATGGGAAATGACATCAAAGGCAAGCAAAACGGGGAAAACGATATTTCTATTGTAACCAACAATAATACGACAATATTTTAACACGAAAAAGAGAATTTTACTTACATTAAGAAAAATTGAAAGACAAAAAGTAACCCACCAAAAATAGAAGGAATGATATTCGAAATATATAACATGATAATAACACACTTCGCTTAAAGATATCTAATATTGCCGACCAACAAAAAAAAAAAAATCTAATACTTTTGTCGGCAATTAAGTAATTATCCTTCAATCCGGATAATAAAACCATACAGTATAAACCTATAAAATGGAACTCTACCAAACTCAAGCACTAAATGATTATGATACTAATCTAAACCGATTTAAAAAAACCAAGATTAACCAAAACTCAAGTGAAAAATTAAATAAGAGAAATCAAAGAAAGGAGAAAAGAGAGGTACAATAGGGTAAGGTGCATCTTCTTGCTTGCACATAATCCATGGAACACCAGTGGACAGTCCTAATGCCATCTCAGCTGTCCATTTTGTGTATGCTTTTCCTGCTGTTCCCATTTCCCATTCCATTGGTCCAAACTCGTTCTCTATCTGCCCATTTGATAACATCCACATTCATTGTTGTAATGAGAGACAGATGTGTATGATAAAAAATAGGAATCAATTTAAACAACCAAGTAGAGTCAAACCTGTGAGAGAATGATGGGTCCTCCTTGAGTCTCAAACAACTTTTCTTCTTTCATCATATCCACAATCTTCTTTGTGAATTTTTGCATTGCAATCTTTTGAATGATCACATCAAAATTTGCATTATTTAATTCTCAAATAAATAAAAGAATCAAAATGGAAAAAGATGATTTAGTTCTAGAGTTTTTGTACCTTGAAAGGCTCATTATCTGCCCTGAAAACTATGTTGGGCACATATTTGAGCCAAACAGGAAATCCGCTGAAAATCCATAAACATATATAAATAAATAAATTTATATTCATGTAAGAAAAAAAATGATTTTTCTTAGATATTTGTTTTATATAGTTACCCAAAATTCCACTCAGCACAAACATAGGGGCCAATTCTTAAATTAAGATAGAGACCAGCTTGCTGCACCAACTTGATGAATTTTACCAGATCATACCTATCCTCAAAATAATACTGGAGAAAAAACAAAAATATAGAGCATTAAGATTTTAAATCACTTGTTAATAGGTTAAGTTACAAAATTGTAAAATTCTTATAAGTTACATTTCCAGGAGAAGGTTCATGCCCATTCCAAAAAACATACGTTTCTATAACATCCAAGCCTCCTTCTTTAGCTTTCTGTATAAGATCAGGCCACATCTGCACAGAACATTGCATCCACAAGTTTTCATTTTTGACTTTGTTATATACAGACAAATACAATTTTGTGATGCAATATCTTAGACTATAAGAAAATATATCAAGAAAAAAACAAAAACCCATAAGCAAATAATCAATGCAATCTTTAAGAAATTCCGGAAGATTTTTCATTCATAGCTACAAAAAAAGGTCTGCATTTAACTAAAAGAGGTTAATTAACTTGTATGTATCTATGTGATGAAATAATTAATAAATGAAGATTACCTCAGGGATGCTTCTTGGGTAGTGAATAGAGCCAGAGAGAAGGATCCTTCTCTGTCCATTGATGATTAAAGATTTATGATCGTAAGAGACCATGGCTTTAGTTGAGCAAATCAACAATGAAAAACACATAATCGCCAGAAAAACTCTTAAATTCATACCCATTTTTTTTCACTCTCTTTGAAATATCAAATCTTTCTATGTTTTTTGTTTGTTTGTTTCTTTATAGAAATTAGTAAAGAAGATTCCGCTGAAATGATCAGCTCTTGGGATTGGAGTTAATAAGGATCTTGAAGGTATATATACGTAGAGGCTGACACTTATGACACTGTACGTCTAGATTATTGAATGTATATGAAAGTGAGGATAATTAATGGGGGGACCAATTCTCACTGCTTTTTGAGCGGATGACTTTAAATCCTTCAGCCCTACCTATTTTAAAATTCTCCATTTTTATATATGTCAAAGTATATATATGAAGTTTCTGTAATCAAAAATTTTAAAAACCTTTTTTTTTTTTTTTGCCTCCACTTCTCTAACCATATATCTTGTTTAAATATGTATAGTATTTTTTTGAATTTGTAATTACGACCTTTTGGTCACAAAAGATGATATATTCTAAAAGTATTTAAATCCACTATTAAGTGTCATTATGACTCCAAAATCATTTAGACAGTGACTCAGTGGAGATTTGATTTGGGAATATGGTTCCTGCACTCCAGATTGCTAATATACTCTTCGTTCCAAAATAATCGATTTTTTCACGTTTCACACATTATTATTTTTAAATATTGTATTATAAATGCTTTGATTTTTACACTAAACAGTTTCCAAATTTTGTTAGCCAATATTATTTTGTTGAATTAAAAAATTTAATCAATATTTCATGAAATTAGCAATTCGTTATAATTGAATGATAAAATACATCGAAAATATTTTAAGAGTCTATTATTATGAAACACAATTAAAAAAAATCTTATCGGAACAGAGAGAGCATACGACACCTTCAAAACAAAAATATTCGACAGCCGACGAAGAAAACATGCACATGAACAGTAAATCAAGTTGAAAAAGTTGTGTGGTCCCGTGAATTTTTACACTAAACATGCACACATATTGAATTTTTACAAGTGACTGGAGGATAAATTTAATGATGGAAAGCTATATGGTGTCCAATGCAAGCTCTATATGTTCTAAGAAATTAAAGTAATTCATTGTTTCAGTATATATATGTAAATTGCACTAACAGTTAACGTTTACATTTGAAATTTAGTTCGTTCAGTCCATTAACGAAGGACTAGGGTCTTTTTTGTCTCCAAGTTCATGGAGAGAGCTACCTACAAGTATATATTTATGATACATCCACGTATACCATATGTTTTAGTGAAATTTCAAAAGTGATTAATGAATCAACTGGAAAAAATATCAATAATATAAGTTGAATTGATAGTTTTGAACTTTTGAAAAATACCAAAAACTATATCTTTTGGACATTTCACCTATATTTTGGTTTTTAGTAATTTATCAATTTAAATTTTAAAAATTAATGTTAAAATATTTAAGTCGGCAATAATTTGTTTTATATAATAAGATTATTTGAAAAGTTGTGGCTATAACTAAAAGTAGTATATTTGTTGAGATATGCCATCTAACAATAATTGTTTTTTTTTCTTATCAACAAGTCACAAAAACCTTTTGTATTTTACATAAAATTATGACAGAATAACTGTGGTGGTACAGATAACTCTAGTCATTATAAGATATAAGATAATGGTAATGAATTTTGTATATATATATACACAACCTGAATATTTTAAAATTTATAGGACAACTACACCGAGTGAAAATTCAACTATCAAACACACAACACTAGTATATCTTACTTGGTTTGCTTACCAAAAAAAATAAATCTTACTTGGTTTTACTTGCCTGTTCCTTGGACCACTCTCCAAATGGTATCTCTGCAAGACTGAATTATATTTCATTTATATAAAAAATAACACCAGCTTCTTGGAGTTTTTTCTTACAGTTGCCACACAATCCTACACTTGTTGAAATGGGATCTATGTTAAAGATGTCAAACCACCATTAAGCCACAAGTCCTTGTCGAGATGTTTAGTTTGTTGTAATACTAGTGTAACTTTGTCATTATTACTAGTAATTAACACTTTAAAATCTTTTAGCGTTGGAAAATAATTGATTGCCCCTTTTTCATTTAATTGCCTCTTTTATATCCATCATGTACCTCCTCTCCTTCACCACTGCCGACTAGTTGCATCAAGATCAAGCACACGTGTATGTAACAAATCTTGAGGCTTAAGCAAAACGTTTACAGTCAGAAGGAAGAAAATTTTATTCATTTTAGTAAGCGTAATATGAGAAAGCCATTAATGTCTTACTCCAACTTCCGAGGTCACATCTACTACAACTCAATTCCGTGAGAAAAGTGTTCGCTAGCTAGCCATATCTTAATTGCTATCATAATCTCTATGTCATATACTAATTAGAAGTAGACTTGTGAACAACTTAATAAATGATTCCATGCACAATGGTTAATGGCTATCGTTAACAACCTAATCTTTATTTATCATGATTAAAATTAGGTTTGGGAACAAGTTTAATTAGGTGTTTTATTCTCCTTTTACATTCTTATGAATAATATTATTTCCTTATTTTTTTGTACATCTTTAATGTAGTCATCCACATCATGACTCTTTCTCTTCAGGTTTGTTGCATACAGAAAATGCTGCCAAGTTGGTTTCAGTGTGTTACTTTGGTATAGACAGATAAAGTGATATAGCAGTTCGTTCATTTATGAAGCGGCTTTAGCTGTCTCTCAATGTAATACATTTTCTCTTAGAAGTCTTATTCATATATATAACCATTTTACAAATAGTATAACATACTTATAGTTCTCATGCATATACATGGCTTATTATTATTTTTGTTTTTTTATAAATATGCATGGCTTATTACCGTGATATCTTTAGCTGGCTGCGGGCTATAGACTATATAAGGTTTCGTTTATGCATATCTAGCTGCGATTTCCAAGAGAAGAGCAGATAATTCTTGAGGCTTAGAAATCATTGCCATATGATCAGCATCTTTGATCTCAAATACTTCTTTCACTGGAAAGTTTTTTATCATCCAACGCTGGTACTCCTCAGATGTAAAATTATTTTCTCCACACACAATATATGTACGTGTAACGGATCCATATCCTTCCTCGCTCAAGCTTCTTGTCCCTACCAGATTGTTTGTAAGTAAAGGGTTTACCCTCACCAACATATTGGCCAGCTCAAGATCCTAAACCGCCACCGCAAATAATCAACAAAAGATTTGGAATAGGGTAGTAGATAAATCCCATTTGGGTTTGAGAAAGTTGTGAGGGAGACTTACTTGGACTGGAGAGAGTTGATACATCTTCTTGGCCAGATACTTTGGTCCCAACAGAGCATATTCTAGAGGACAATCAGGTTTTCCGTACTTTCCAAACACGATGTCCAGCCATTCCTCTTGTGGAGTACTTCTGAGCAGCTTTAGATTTTAAGAATAGTATGAGAAAGCCATGATATCGTTCAACCAAATCATCATTGATTATTTACCTTTTCATAGACATATGGAAGCGGGTTTCTTGTGTCTGGCATGAAACCTGCCAAGAAGACAATAGCAGCAATCTTACGAGGGAAGATGTCAGCTGCAAACGCAGCGGATAATCCTCCCATGCTATGAGCTACTAGAATCACTTTTTCATCATCTGAGCAACGCGAGCTCAGAAACTCAAGCAACGGTTTGCAATAATCCTCTAACGTCTGAATCTCTTCCAGTCTGGTCATGTTTATACCTGATGCAGCTAGATCCACTGCAGTCACACAATGCCCTGCAGCCTCGAGACGCGGTTTGATCTTGTACCAAGTCCATGCACCGTGGCCCAGACCATGGACAAGTACAAACCTCTTCTGGTTCTTTCTGTCCATTGCTTTTGTTTTAATTGGAACATTTTGGTTCTAAACTTATATAACCGTTAGTTTCCAACATAAACTCTTTGTATATTGACTGTTAGTTTCTGGTCGTTTTCTAAGAGTAAGAGAATGGCTAGAGAAGAGTTTTAAGAATAGATAAAAAGTGACTAAAAAGAGTAAACGAGAAATACGTGTACCATTGTTTAACTCGATGATCCTTATGATTTAACGGTACTGAAAGAAAATATCGTGTTTCAACCTATATTGTATGAGATCCGAAACAAGTACGTTGAAGCGAAACGTTTGGAAACGGCTTTTACAAAAGAAAAAGAGAAACGTTTGGAAACTCCTTTCATTATTAATGTGAATATATCTGAAAGATGTAAAAGACCTAAAGAATATATAAATGATTTGTTTTTTTCGCTAATTATCAATTTGGTTTTTAATTGGATATTCATGAAACTTAATATGATATTAGAATTCGAGCACACGTTTTACCGAATCAAAAAATTGGTCTGATTCGAAAGCATGTTCGAGCTAATCCGAAGTTAATCATAAAGTGAAATATTATCGAGATTAATAAGTCAATGACTAGACGGGCCATTATTCTGAGGGGACGTGTGAGAATATTAACTAAACAATACTTAAAAGATTAGACCTTTCCAATTGTCAGTTAAAATTTAACAAACAAAATAACTGTTTTTTTTTTGTTGTCAAGCACACACCCTTTATGAATTATTCCCTTCGTTTCATTTTAGGTTTCAATATAAATTTAGGTTTTAAATATCAAATTTAACCTCAAATCTTGTGAAGAATACCAACAGTTTGACAAGGCTAAAAACCTTGGTCAAATAAATTCCTTGATTACCTATCAATGTAGTATAGCTAAGGGTCAAACCACAAATCTCAAGTTTACACTATAGTCTAATAGATTATTTAAATTAGCTTAGGTTATAAAAAATGGGAGTTTATTTTGCTAATTTTCCTATGGATTAAATTCAATAATAAAAAAGACGTTAGACCTAGGGAAATCACAGGAATTGACAATGAATACTAGAATATTAATTTTTCTAGTAATTAAGCTCAATCCTTGACTCAAACATAATTATAAAATTGATCCACTTTTGTGGCATCAATCACTTTTCCTAACAACCTAGATATCTAACTGTCGTTTGAACCTAGAGATTGTAGGAAAGCAGTAATGAATGGGTTTGATATGTTCATAAATTGCCTTAGCATCAACTTTCATTGGCTAAGGACAATTTACTCTCTTAGTGTGTTATCTAGCAATCTATTACACTTTTGTTTAATAGATTTAACCTATTATCATAAACTAGGTGTACAGTCTAGTTTAAGCATTAAAGCAACACTAAGAGGAAGAATTCAAATGACTAACCTATTTGCATCTAGGTAAAAGTCTAACTATTCCATAGAATTCCCTAGATCTAACTAATGATCTACTCACTTATATTAAAATCAATATAAATCACAATGATGAACATAAATAACATAACTAAATTAATTTATTGAAATGATAATAAAAAGACAGAGTTTGGAAGACTTCTCCACAATGGAAGACTTTTCCACCAAATGATGGACCAACAAGATGTCCAACTTATAGGAGTTATGCCAGTTTGCCCAGGGGACATACCAGATAAGGTCATTTGTCATTTTACAAAATCCAGAGCGTATACGGTCAAGTCAGGCTACAATCTGACCCAGAGAGTGGATCCAAAGGAAAAACCCATATTTTTTGGGGAACCAAGTATAACGGTTCTATCGGCACACATGTGGAAGGTTCATTGTTCGTCTAAGATCCATCATTTCTTGTGGCAAATGTTAAATGGGTCCCTGGCAGTTTTAACGCGACTACGTGATCGCGGAATTGGAATTGATACAGTTTATGCATGATGCGGAGTGATGGAGGAAACTGTGAATCATGCTTTATTTGAATGTTCAAATTCGGTACATACCTGAGAATTAGCTAATATATCTAGGTCGGATAACGCTTTCCAAAGTTTCCAAAGTGGTTCTGTATTCGATAATACATATTTTTTTTGTTTTAGCGCAGCCCCTCGGGAGTGGAGAGGGAAGGTCAAGTCCATGGACATAATCTTTTTCCATTGATTCTATGGTTTATTTGGAAATCAAGGAATAAAAAGGTGTTTCAAGGGGTAGACTTCACACCCTTAGAGATTTTAAAGTTTGTAGAGACGGAATCTTTGGCATGCTCGGAAGCACAAATCGAGAAGGAACCGTCATCAGTCTCATAGGTCAATCCGGTTACGCAAGGCTCGGATTTTTGTTGCAGGATTGACGGATCATGGAAAACCTCAGATTTAACCGCAGGATTAGGATGGACCTGTTGCCAAGCAAATCAGGTTATTTTATTGGGTGGCGAGGAGTTAGGCGATGTCTGTCACCCCTTCATACTGAGTTCAAAGCTCTTCTCTGGGCCATGACTAACATCATCGAACATGAAATCCCCTACTATACATTCTAAATAGATTGTATAGAGCTGACGAAGATTATCGGGTCACCTGACGATTTGTTGGCATTCAATATCATGTTGGAAGAATTCCGTGAGCTTCGTGGACGTTTTCCCGTCCTTCTCCCTGTCTTTTATCTGATATGAATCCAATTATCAAGCAGACTGTTTGGCCCGCTCTGTGCGACAAAGACAATCCGAGTTGTCTTATGTAAACAACATCATTCCAACTTGGCTTACCAGCTTGGAACCTTTCTTGTAATTTATTTAATTGGTTGGTCGGCAAAAAAAAAACAAAAGAAAAAAAGAAATTAAGGATAACCAAGACTAATTAAGGGAGTGAGGAGTAAGGACCCATATAATTTTTCCTCCTGTTTTTTTTTCAAAGCGAACGGAGTTGCAAAAGTAAAGAAGAGTGGATATTTCATTCAATAAGCGGTTCACTCTACGAGTGGTTCTACTATGAATAATAAGTGATTTTCAGCATATGATATGTTATCGGGGTGGACTACTCATGGTAGATTGGCGTGCCCGTACTGCATGACTGATATTGACGCATTCTGGTTATAGAATGAGCGTAAAGTTTGCTGGTTTGATTTCCGTAGATGGTGGTTGGGCCGAAATCATCCCTACCGTAAAAATAGCAGAGCATTTGGAGACAAAGTGGTTGTCACGAAAGGGCCACCTGCGATCATTTTCGGGGAAGAAATCTTGTGTCATCGGTTGCTTACGTACATGGGACTAGAGAAGTCACTTGCATCTGGAGACCACAGTCATATCAACACCGGTATTGAGGGCTACAGAGACTCTCACCAGTGGCACAATCATAGCATTTTTTTGGAGTTCTCCTCTCATCCTACATGACATTGGAACGGGGGCCGGCCCATAGCGTCAATGTGTAGTATCACCTGTTACAATGAAGTGTGAGATCTTTCCTTGCTTTGAGTGTGTCCTTTGTTCTTTCGGTCATTAGAGACATTGTAATGAATATTATTAAGGAATTTTTTGTCTACGTGCATTGTTAAGCTTCATGGGTTTCCAACTAAAAGCTAACTGACAATTAGTGGAGAGATCCAATCTACTTATATATTACTAGTGATCCCTTCCAATTTCCGATGTGGGATATAATCCCTAATACGCCCCCTCGAGATGATGGTTCTTTGACCATTAATCTCGGTATGCTTGGGTAAGGATCGATGGACCGACTTGGGTCAGATCAATGATGGATCGGATTGGATAGTGTGGATCGTTTATGCCCGTTTGGGCTTAATGGACTCTGATACCATGTTAAGCTTCATGGGTTTCCAACAAAAAGTCAATTGACAATTAGTGGAGAGACCCAATCTACTTATATATTACTAGTGATCCCTTCCAATTTCCGATGTGGGATATAATCTCTAATATGCATCATGTCAATGTTGTGGCGAATAAAAAGAGAACTCCAGAACGGAAACTCCCCGAAATTGAACATCACAAGAAATCCAAAAGAGAGACGTAGTCGAACTCTGGTTAGAGGTGGTGATAACACGAGAACAAAAATTTAGGATGACAACTCTTCAATACTGGGAGACAAAACCTATCTCATATACATTTTTTATGTATCTAAAACTCAGTCTTATTATTATACTATCTGTAAATAAATCTGAAAAATCCAACGTTATAGGTAGGGGTGTTCAATCCGGCCAAACCGAATTGCACCGAACCGAACCGAATTGAAAAAATTGATATGGTATGGGTATGGTTATACCAGATTAGCCATATGGACATAATATTATAAAAACCGTGGATACGGATATGATGCGGTAATAAACCGTGAAAACCGATTAAACCAAAAAAACCAAAAAACTGATTTATTTATATCCAAAATATTACATATATATATATATATCTTTATATATTATTCTATTAAGAATCTTACCGGAAATGTTAACTTAAAATATTAAACTAGTATAAGTAGTATAATTAGAAAAACCCTAATGATCTATCTATATAATTATAAATCTTTATATATAAAGTATACAAACTTAAGANAATCTTAACTTAAAATATTAAACTAATATAAGTAGTATAATTTAAAAACCCTAATGATCTATCTATATAATTATAAATCTTTATATATAAAGTATACAAACTTAAGATAATCTATTGCTAATAAGTTAACGGCGGCTCCTTAAGAGAACCTCTCGTGGAAGGTAATTCATATCTTGTGTTGTGTGTATTGATTTATTATATGTAATTATGTAGTGATAACTAAATCTAATTAAATGTATTGCTGCTTTTTCTTATTTATATAGAGTTCCGTACGATTGGAGTAAGAGACGAGAGTCAATGGTGAATGAAAAAGTTGAATTTAAAGGTTTTCATGGTTTTAGTTTTTGTTCATTGATATTCTTTTAAAGTTTTACTTTTTCATAAGGTTTATTACTTTTTATTTTTAGGGAAACGTTGTGCTTTTGTTCTTTCATTTTGGTTAATTTTAGTTATTTATATTTTTTATATAGCTAAAATCTACATTATTTAAAAATAAAATCAAATACAATTATGGTTTTTGGTTAAAAACCGAATAAACCGAAAACATAATGTATCCAAACCAAACCAAACCGAAATAGATATGGTAGTAATATGGTAACTAAATTTCGTAAATTGGTAAACCAAAAACCGAACCGAAACCGCCGAAAACCGGATTGAACACCCCTAGCTATAGGTATGAAAATTTGGAAAGTATATTCAAATTTATTGTTTAATTTAGAAAATTAATATCTCTTATTGTGGGATAGATTAAATAAATAATACTAACTCAAAACATATAAAATGACCAATTTTTTATAACATACCATATAGTAATTAGTAAAAATATATTTGAAAATGTGCATTTAAAAGTTTTTTTTTTAATTGTTTGAAAGAAAAAGATTTGTTTTAGAAAAAAAAGAAAAAGGACAAAATGGCAAATGACGTTGATGAAAGGAAAAAGAACAAAAAATTTAAATTTAAATTGGATAAAACTCCCAACACATCTCTAACTCATGCCATTTTCGGTGAGTTGAAGTTAAGTTTTGAGTTAATAATTTCACAAAGGACATAACTCAAAATTGTAAATCAATCATATCACATGCCAAATCAACTTCAACTTCAAAAAATCCAAAGTAAATCATGATTGGTAACATTTTTGAGTTAAACACATAACTCAAGATAACTCAGTGGTGGAAGAAAAACAGAACAAAGTTCCACAACAATACATAAAGGAGTTCAACAACAATCTTGACTTAATATAAAAGAGTTCAACAAAACAATTTCTCAAACACATATTGAAACCACCAATAGTTTATCTAAGGCCTTCCTTAGAATTTATTATAACCAAACGAAAACGGTAAAAATGTCTGATTCATTAGAGAATCACGGGAGAGTATCTTTCTCACTCAAAACATTATTGGAAACAAATAAAAACCAGAAAGTTTTGCATTGCAAACCTGATTCTTCACTTAGCATCACTGCAGTTAAAGTTGGCTTTGATTCTTGCGACGGTGGAGGTGACCAAGCTCTCAACATTGGCCCTAGATTCCCGCATGATGCGATCTTCAGCGCAACTCGGACTAGGGACAAAGATCTGAAAAGCCACTGTGAGGAGCGTCTTGCGATAGTAATGGCCATCACAAGAGAAAATGAAACCGGATGGGAGTATGGGAAGACTGTAGGGATTGACTGTGCCCGAAACCGCGTAATATGCAGTATTGAGATCTACTGGAGTGTAGACCACCATACCTCCTAATGCATCTATAAAGCGATCTTGTATAATCCTTATCTCACCCTCCGCAGGTTCGGTAGAAGGCTAAGAATATATATATATAATAACACAAGACTTATGTTAATTCGTAAGGTAAACAAAAATTCAAGATCATGCAGTAGCAATACCATGGGATTTAGATGTAAAAGAATTCCATAAAAGATAGGGCATAGATGTTAATTACTTATAAAAGATATATATAGTAACTAAGTACAATTTGATAATTTGTGTGTTATAAACTTAATACCGACCTTACTCACTTGGACGTACCACCATACTTACAAAAGCTATCTAGATTCAAATACGTCCTAATTTTTCAAGATTTATATGTAATGCACCGTAACATGTAATATTAGCTTTAAGAATGAGTATTACCTGTGGCTTGAGAATACTGACACAACTCTTTTGGTCTTTTCTGGTGACAAACCTAGCGACCTCAGCAACTGGTTTCCCATGGCAGAGAACGTCCCACTTCACAACATCCAAATATTAGATTTCTTGTTAATTACACTAAAAAAACAGAAAGAAAAAAAACTTAAATATGGACTAGTTAGGCTATATATTTCCTTACTTGGTGACGAACATTCAAATCATTGAGGAAATTGTATACTTGGAGAGGAGGGAAAGGGAGACATAAAGAAGAAATGGCGCAAAAGATAAGGCCGGGAGGTAGACCGGCCTCTATGCTTGATCGAATCGATTGCTTCACTCCGTTATTGGATGCAGTTGGTCGCGAGAAATCGACTTTCTCAGAGAATTTCAGTCTTCCTGCAAAATCTTTTAACATTCTTTCTCCTAATGTTATTATGCTTCTTCTTCCTTGAATACTTTCCACCACTATAGAAAGAAAAATTGGAAATATCTTAAAATCATCCGTACATATGATGGTCAGCTACTAAAAGTTTACTAACTATCTCTTCATGACTCGTGTGTATAGGTAAAAAGTACCTCCACAGAGGTCAGCGGGGAAGAGATAGAAGGCGGAGAAAGACAGCCTTTCACACATTCTCTTAAGAGTAACGGTCCATCGAGGAGCTCCATAGCCAAAGCAACTGCGTAAGAGGTCTCTGTAGAGCGAATGAGTCTGCTCTTTATCATCTACTTCCACGTGCTCCACCCACGTCACCTGTCCATTTGAATTGAAGCTAGTAAACAAGCTCTTAAGATCATGCTTGAAGCTGAATTTATAAATGTAAAACAGGAAGACCTCAGAGTGACCATTGGGCAGGGCTCGGATGAGACAACCAGAAGGACGTTTGGAGCAAGTCGGAGTCCCAAACTCAAAGTCCACCACGTATGGGGAATTATATGATACATCAGCAATCACCCAGAGATCTTCTTTCACTTGTTCGCAACTTCTTAGGATCACAAATTCCCTTGGTTTTATCAATGGCGACAATATGTGCAGTTGCTCGTACATCTAGTTTTTTTTTTCATTTATATTTCCATTATTTTTTCACAAGACATTTTTTGAAGAAATTTAGTTTTTACTATACAAGTTCAAAAATTCATACCAGTTTCAAGCAAATTTGCCCGCCTGTGGTTTCTAGCTCGTGAATCGTTCTAGCTTCCTTCACAATTGTTGGAAAAAGCCTTGCCCATTTCTCCTGCAATATTTTTATGTTTAAAATGTCATGACTTTGAATCCATATACAAAATTTAAAATTTGCGAATGTAATATATCATTTGTTGGTACCGTATTTAAAAAGGCATTGACTAGCTCCCGTGCCTCCATTTGAACCTCCACAACCTGCTTAGAGGACTCAACGCAACCACTGGGGCACTTGAAATGGCTAGTGTTGGTAGAGAGTTTATTGTATATCTCTTGATCAATGACAAATCTACCATTGATAGGGGACCTGATCCATATTGGTAGTACATTGACTCCAATAAGTCCTATAACCTCTTCCACAGCTTTTCTCGCCATCTCATTCATGGTCTTTTCCTCCATTTGAGCCAGCTGGGGGAGCTCGTTCGAAGAGGATCCATACGAGACATGAGGGTTATAATGGGAGGTGGATGCATGATCAGGGTGATAGGCTAAGGTATCAACACTAGTGATTGAGTGACCACCCTGAAAGGGTGCCGATATGTGACCTGTGAGCCTTTCATACTGAATATCAAAATTATTATAAGAATGTTAATGATTTTATTTACAATGTTGAGACGATTTTTAGTGAATAATAATCGCATATATATACTAGTATGTAGAAAACCAAACAAACAATTTAAGATTTATAGACAATATATTGCACACTAATCGGATTGAGGGACTGCATTACAATTTAGGGTTTAGTTTATCCCACAAATTGTACACATTAATTGTTTTAGCTTTGGATAATCAAGCTGCACTTTCTGCCTTACTCAGACCGGCCGATTGGCCAAAATACAAAGGACTCATTAACTCAATAATGCATTTAGTATAGGATTTTGATAGTGTGGGTTTTCAATAACTATGGAGTACAACCAACACTATTGTTCGAGATATTGGGAGAAGTGTCACATGTGATGGAAAATTTCAAACCTATTTAGTAATGGGTGGTCCTTTATGGTTACATGATCGCATTCGCTGAGAATCGATAAGGCATATTTTGATAATATTTAGTTAATGTTTTGGTATGTATTGCATGGTTTTCTAAGCTTTTTAATTGTCTCTTAAACATTTATAACCTTTGACAAAAGATGAATATAAAAAAAATTGGTTTAGCTTCACTATTTCCTAGCCCTGGTTTAGCTACTTATGTTTAGCCTATTATCATCTAGTCAGATAGAAAATTATGTTTTGAGTTCTCCTTCACAATTAAGGATTTAGATTTCTCTGCTAAATCTTCACTTTAGATAGTTAAAGCATTGTATGTTGGGTTCTCACATTACAATCAAGAGTTTAGATTTCCCTACATCTCGTATAGACATTTTATTGTTCATTAAACGGTTTGGGTTCACCAGTCATTGACTATGATTAAATGTTCTCTTGTTTACACTATTATTATCTTGTTAGGTAGTCAAAGCATTGTGTTTGACTTCCTAAATTTAAATTTAGAATCTAAATTTTCCTACTTATATGTTTTTATGGACGATTGTTACTGTATATTAAACGGTTTGAGTTCATTTGTCACTGATTAGAGTTTAGCATTCTCGTTTTAGGCTATCATCATCTTTTAAGGTATTTCAAATTTCCGATATATTATAGAATTTAGGGTTTAAGGTGATTAAAATTTTCAAAAATGATAACGGTAAAATTTTATTTATTCATATATTTGAGCAATTTCATGATAGTTTTGAAAATCTTATTTTGTGCCGATGTAATAACAAATCTATGATAGCGTGTGATAATATAAAAAGTAAAGTGGATATGAAGTAGTATAATTCAAATATCATGATACTGAATCCTGAGTAATAAACCAGTGAATAATTTCTAGAATTTTGTTTTATCAACAATTCATCAATATGTATTAAGTTGGGTTTGAACCTAAGCGGACAATACTAACACAAACTCTTACACTATATGTTCTGATTTTGGCAAACTAAACTTTAGCATAGAGTTTGGTCTAAAGTTTGTGTATATAAACTATGTTGATATAGTCTTGAAAAACTAAATATAAGTTATGCTAAAGTTTAGTTTGCCAAAAACTGAAAAATTATTCATTGGATAACACTTAAAAAAGGTTTACAGTAAGATTATGATCAAGAAGGAAAATAATTTTACAATCAACCTAAAATATGAGATTTCATTGTTATAATTTAACATTTCATTTTAAGAACTAATAATTTGAAAAAAATTATGATATTGTAAGTATTTTTAGAAGAACTCACCTCCCTTTTGAGAAGAGCGTTTTCTAGATGCAGTTTTTGGAGATCACGTTTGCGCTTTTCTTTCTCAACGAGGTGGCCATCACATTGAGCACATACCTCCGCACTTTCCAGTGCGCTTTTCATTAGTTCATTCTCCACTCTAAGCTTTGAGTTCTCTGATCTTAGTGATTTGTATTCCAGCTGTTGAATTTGATGATGAGAGTAACGATGATAAATGCTCCCATCGTCATTGTTCATAGAAGTTCTCCGCTCAATACTTGAACTATCAGAGTCCATTTTTTTCCAATTAACCCAAATGAATAGAACTATACATCTTATATAAACTATATAACCTATCTATATAGAAAATTCTAATGGACAGCTGCCAAAGAAAAAAATGAAAAGGAAAATTATATGCGACAGATATGGTTTAGATTTTATTTCTCTTTTTGAAGGTCAATTCTGTGGCTTTGAATTTTTATTAATAAATGGGATAAGTTAGAAGAAAAGAAAACTGTTTATGGAATAGATCTTATTACATATCCCATACTTTTGGGGCGTTACTTCCAAAATAATTGATGAATAATTTTTTTATGTGGCCCGTAAGTGGATTATTAGAAATTCAACTATACAGTGACTATTGTTTACTAAATTAAGGTGACGTGTTGAGAAACAACTATTAATGTGAAATCCAGTAATTTTGACATAAACTAAAATATACAAAGTTTGGATGTCATTTTCTTATTATAAAGAACAATTGTTGCTTGTTTACATTTAGAAGATTTATATGTCACTCTTATATCTAACTCCAAATTATTCAATTTTAATAAAATAAATTTCAATTTTACCTTTTATGCATTTTATTAATTAAAAAAATTATTTATATTTTTATAGAATTTTTAGAGAATTATAATTTAGAAGTTTTAATATTTTAGAATTCATGAAGTGACCTTAGTGTGGGAACAAATGTAAATCCATTGAAATTATGTACCATCACATTAAAAAATTACTCTCCATTTCTATAAATGTAAGGATTAGATTAATGAACCGACTCATTGTGCAAAGACGTGCCTACCATATTGTTAATGCCTGGCATTTGCCTCGTCCATTTTTTATTCACTTTTAGGGGCCCTGGATTTTTTATAAATTTGTTTCAGTGCAATATATATTTCTACTCAAATCTCTAATCCAAATTTGAAATCATTAGATAAATAAAATAAGTCTTTGTTATACATGTATGATAGTTATGATATATGAAAGTTAATCATGAGAATTTGGTGATAGTGTATACTGAAAAGAAAGAAGAAAAATTCTATAATGGTGAAATTGAGAGATTTATTATCATTTTTATTTTATTAATTCATATACTTTTAAAGGAAATTATAATTTATAGTTAAAATATTTGTAAAGAGTTTCATTTTTTAAATTATAATTTCTCAAGTTACCAGATTTCAAGATATGGTAAATGATCTTAAAATCCGGTTATATTTTAATAATAAACTAGGTTATTGGTCTGCACCCTGTGCGGACAGTGAATTGTTAACGTTATCCCTTCCATTATAGTTGTTAATTACTACGTATTGTGTATTAAAATATGGTGGGTTCGGTTGGGGTGGGTCGGTTGGGTTTGGTTCAGTCAAAATGTCCACCCCTAATTAGAAGAATGATCAGCCCGTTTTTTTTTTACTTTTGTACCCCTGTCGGGGCACAAGATGGGGAGGGCGAAGTAAAAAGTACACCCGCCCGCTGATCACCTAAATCAAATTATGTTTTTAGCTATATATATGTATATAAGTGACATAAGAAGTATTTCCAAATTTTTTATATATTTTCGATAAAATCTAATGGACATAAATATGTAAAAAAAATCATAAATGTTGAGTTTTAGTTATGATATATATATTTTATAATCGAAATATATAAATAAACAATAACACAGATTATGATATACATATTAGATACATAGTTAATATTTTAAAGATATTCACGCATGTATTGTGTTAACAAAATATATGAAAAATTCTTTTAAGTCTTAGCTAGGGAGCCACATAAACCAAAACATATAAAACCTACATATGAAATCTTCTTAGAGCAAATGTCTCTCTGTCAAGGAAATTCTGCCAATGTCTTCATATGCCAAAATCATACTCTCTTCTCTGTCTCTCCTATGTGTACATATAAGCCTATATGGTTAATAAAAAACTTCTTTAATTTGAATTTTTGTGTTTGTCTTTAATCTTGCATTATCAAGATTTCAAAATCATAACAATCTTGTAATGGGTAAACAAAGCTCACTACACAGATTTGTGCTCTCTGGAACTCCAAAACATCTTCTTTTGCAACCCCCATCTCAATCTTCTATTGTGGTTAGTAATTGAGGAGAATCTCAACTCAGGGACTCCTAATATAGTCATAAAGAGAAAAGAATAATAAATACTCTTTAACTTTTACCACACAAGATAACATTGAATTAGATTACACAAAGCATGAAATAGCTTTTTAAAAAATTAGTTGACTGAAAACACATGGCCTAAGATAATACCTGAAGCTTTTGTGTAGTCAGCTTTTGTTTTGTGATTAATCGTGAATTGATCGTCTCCTTGACTTCCGTATTGTCGTGGGAGCTTTTGTATAGTCAGATCAGCTACAAAAAATACTTGTCAATATAAAAGTTATAATCTCGAGAGCAAAGAAACACACACGTTTGTTAATAATGGACTTGAGAATCGAACTTACCTGATGAGTGGACAGAACCAAAGCATCTTGTAAGTTAATTTAGTTAGCACGAAAGATATGGAAATCCTCAAAAAAAATTCTCACTCATATCTTTCGGACAATGCTCAATCCTCAAAGAATCCAAGTTCTATGCAAGCCTTTCCACAAACAAAGCATGCTCGTGCTGAGCAGCACTCATTTGAAAGTTTAAGCATAGATATAAAACAAACGTAAACTTCATATTCACCCGATATAGAAACAAACTTAACTACCAACCAATCAATAAATCACAAAATCTGATTTTTTAAAATACTCATTCCTCTACCATGACCACCACGGCCGAATTATACCATTGCCTCCTCCTCGGCCACCAATGGTAACACAGTCTCGTACACCGGCTGCTCCACGTTCATCTGGCTCAAAATCCTACCACCATTGTTGCTCCTCTGTCTCCACGTGACATCTGTAAACAACCAAAATTAAATCAAAATGATTAACAATGGATATGAGTATTAAAATTTAAAGCAAAACTATGTGGGACTCGGATGAAAGCAAGAAATAAATTGAGCTTTATGCTATATATAGTGAAGAGTGTATGTTGTTTCTTTCTAGGTTATATCCTATTCGAGAATTCATACAATTTTTTTTTCTAAAAAAAATGATTATTTATGAGAAATGATAATTTAGTTTGTATTTGAGAATATTTGGAAAAAAAAAAAATTGGTTCAAGATTGCAATATGTTGCAACTTGCCGCAAAAAGAGATTTGGTATAAGCTCCATTTATACAATTTAAATATATTTGATTTTTTAAAAAAATATGATTGAAATTATTGTGTAATACGTTTTAAGTAAGATTCACCAATCAAATTATTACGAATATATTGTTAGAGTCGGTTAATGACAATCATAATCCCCTTAAAATAGTGAACAAACATGTGTTAAATATTTGGCAAATCTTTCTGAATTAACAATTTAGATATTATCCAAATATTAAAATATCAACACAATCAATACACTAAACAAAGATTACTGCAATTTGCATACAGTTGAGGACACGGTTCTTATTAACCAACAATAACAATCGAACAAATTCTCTACTTAATACTGATTAATGCGTCAAAATCCATTTTTAACCATCAATAATATTACATTTTTTTCTTTGATTTTTTCAAGTGCCAAAACTTTTCTTACGTTTAGATTTGCTTGTTTTCACTTCTTACAATTTTTAATAGTTTATTTTAGATACTGATTAAATTTTATAATATGTTTTTATGTGTATGATATTGGCACAACTATTATTTGTGATTCTTTATATTTTAATTAAAAATTTAGCACGGTGTAAAGAAAATAAAAACGACAATATCTTATGTTAAATATATAATATGTATGGTAACTGAATTTTTTTTATAATGATTATAGGTTTGTAGTATAATTATAATATTTTATGTTTAATGATTTTGTATAATCATTTATGGGCTTGTAGTATACTTATAATATTATGATACAGTAAGTTTGATCCTATTTAGTTGAAAGCTTACGGATGGCAAGAAAGTTGCATGAGAAACCATTTTTAACCATTAAAAAGAAATTCTTACCTCCAACCAGAGACAGTTTGTCTTTCTCTTAGCTGAAGAAGTACCCTTGCAGCCGCTGATGAAGCCCTTAATCTGCAGGTCTCTCGTTCCGTATGAATCTTCCTCTAAGAAGTGACTGCAGAAAAGCTTAACGCATTAGAAGTCAATCTGCAATTGCCTAAGATACTAAAAATTCCTATAGCAAAATTATATATAGTCCAGTCTTAGCAAGATATATATGATAAATTATTAGTTCTTGAAAACAGTTTTTTATCCCAATCTAAAATCCAAGCACAAACAACTTATCTGTTTAGCAGAAATATCACAAATAACTTATCTGTTTAGGTGATAGCAAAAAACTATTTTTTTTCTTTCTAAATTGATTAAAATAACTGATGACCCTAAATCTAGGCAATTTTAATATATGCTGTGATCATCGCCTTAATGTCGAATTTCATAAAATCAATCATTAGATTGACATTTGAAAAATTAACTTATCTAACCGGAAAATCAAAAGAAAACCACCACTCGGATTTTGATGGAAGCTTGTGCAACTATGGAGGACCGTAGACATTGATATTTTGATCATCATACAAACATCAAAATTGTGAAATCTTTCTATGAAACCATGGTTTAATATTGAAAGAGTTGATGCGAGAACACAACATCCATGCGTTTTAGTTGGAACCAGTCATGCTTTAGACCTAGACTCACTTATTATCGAGGCTGAAAACAAATTTTTTTTCGTAGGACATGGTTTCTTAAAATTCCTAAGAGGAGATTGTAGAGAACCTCACGAACATTCATTTGGTATTGAAATCATAACCCGAAACTGCAACATGAATCATATGGAAGAGAATGGCGAAATCCTCACAGAAAATGTTGAAGAACGATTTTAGAGTTGATGAACTCTAAATTAATGCTGACAGTATAATCTTGGCATTAGACATAAGCTTCCACGTCATAAGTAGATGAATCCTATTAGTACACTAAGGCTCTAACTGGTGACCATTATAAGAACAAAAGGAATGATGAAAAATAAGAATGAGAGGAATGAAAAGGAACAAAATTTAAGGAATGAAAAGGAATTGTAAAAAAAAAATGGTTCCTTTTGTTCCTCCTCGAATTTGATTGGGAATATTTTTGTTCAATAATTCTCTGCAGGAAGGGGAATGAAGAGGAACGAAGAGGAATCACAGGAACCAAAAGTTCCTTACAAATGGTGTAATTTTTAAGGAACGAAAAGGAATTCAGTATTCCTCTTCATTCTTTTCCCTTTTAGTGGTCACCATTTGGAGCCATAGAATTTTTCACTTAAGTGACTTCTCAAATAATATATAGAGAGATGCACAAAACTAAAGATGTTGGACTTGCTAGTGTAATTTACAAATCATATATTTCTGCTTAATCACATTTTCACATACATGTACTTAATTACTCTATCTCAGATCTTCTTTCACCAACTTCATATTGGAGATAGTTACTTGACATGCACCCAAAAACTTGAAATTGCAAAAAATATATTCAGTTTTAAACTAAACATTAAGGGAGAATTTTTCAACTTGTCAAAACGAACATGAAAACAAAGAATATAGCCATGAAGAAATAAAAATTAAGTGAGTAACCAAAATCCATTATAATATGTACCCTTATAAAAGAGATACTCAAATTTTTATATTCTATATTATTTATTGTATTATGTATATGACAACTTTTTACCCCTCATTCATATTATTCATTGCTTTAATCCTTCATTATCATTACATTAGATCTCAAAAACTTAGTAACCAAAATATAATTTGTTTTCCGTATCTAGCATATTTTGATTTTTTTTTTTTTAATATAAATAATTTTAAAAGAAATATGAGGTTGATGAGTGAAGTGCTTTACAAATTCAGCATTCTACATACTGAAACAAAGTAGAATAGAACGAGTGAACGATGACTTCTTATTTATGATTGTTGGTTCATTTTGAGAAATTTATACTGGATTTGATTAACAAATACGGTATATGCAAAAACAATTCTATGTTTTTAATATTTGATCAAAATTTTGAATAAATGTTTTTCAAGATATCTAAACCAATAAAATTTGATAAAAATGAGTTTCTTTACAAATATTGATCGAGACAATTAAAAAAAACGAGGATTTGTTGAATTCCAAAAAATTTAACTGCACACAAGAAAACCTATATCAACTGTCAAATACATGGCAGAAGTGATTACACACAATCTGAACCTAATCTTTGAGTCTCGGTATCTTGATCTTACAATTAGTATTATAAGGTTGTATTTTTGTTGTTACAATAAAAATTGCTAAATTACTACACTACAAGAAAACACGGGATTTCTGACGGAAAACTCCGTCGGAAAT
>OVAP01001345.1:8243-24641 GCA_900406295.1 Aurinia saxatilis | reverse complement strand
AAACTTGATGAAAATGCATTCCTGGGATTTTTGGTTTACTTGCACTAGTATTGTTTCACTGCTGCAAGTTTTAACCGTTTGCTTTTGGAATTATGTTCCTCTCCAAGTGATCAAACTCAATGTGCTTCTACTAAAGGAGAACAAACCTGTTTAGGTCACGTATGGCTCACGGCTTAGGGATAACTTGACACAAAGCACAAGTTCCAAATAAACTCGCATGATTTTAATCTATCTAGATTCATTTGGGTTTGTACCCATTTAGATCGAGTTGAAATGTGTTTTAAGTAAAACCCTAACCGCCATGAAAACAGAGCACATAATACACACGATCTTCTCCGTTAAGGAGAAGAGGAAAAAGAAACTCATAACAGATCCCTTGCGATCTCAACATCGAGTGTTAAGTAAATCCAAAGCAAGAAATTTGAGCTCTAATGAGGTTATTAAGATAGATGAAATAGATAGAATATGTTGCGAATGTGAACTAGAAATGTCTGCTCATAATTTTATTACCATTCTAAAAATATGGATGATTAGTTTAAATGAGAAAGCAAGAATCACTATTTTCTATGTAAAAGGGTTATGAAGTAGCACTTTTGCTAATTACATGACCCCAATAGTAAGAAAAGAAAAAGAAGCAGAAAATCTAAAACTCTAGTAATATACAGAAGACAGAACCATCACTTCTCAAAATCAAAAGGACCATCGTAGTTGATGTACTGATCAATTTCGCTATCAGCAGGATCTATCTGTTCCATGTTCTGATTCTCATCAGGATATATCAAATCCATGATCTGTTTCATATCTTCAGGATCCAAAATGTCTTCTATATACGACTCAACCTGAGGATTTGATGCAACTTGGTTCGGTTGCGGAAACAACATCGAGTTGGTGTGTGTCTCAAGTAATCCTTGTGCATACCCTTGATTTGCAAGTAAGTAGTTTGTGTTGTCCATTTGGCTCTGGTACTGAATCATCGAGTTATGAGGATGTGACCATGAAGAATCGATCATCTGAGAAGATGCTTGCATCCCAAAAAACTGATCCGCAGTGTTGTCTTGAACAGATGTGTTCATTGGCGTCCCATCGTTACCACAGTACTGAGTTACCATGTTAACATTTCCGTCTCCCAATCCAGCATGACGAAATCCTATAAAAACAAAAGGGTTCTTGTTAATAAAGACTTGCATATAAGATGATTTTGCGTAAAGGTTCAGAGTTTAACTACCTTGAACAAAGTTATTGTTGTCGACGTCGAAGTTAAGTGTCTGGCCTTGGTTGAAGTGAGAAAAGCTGTTGTTATTATCGTTGTTGTTTCCATAGCCAATATCATCGAAATGGAGAGATTCTAAAGTCGGGTAGTTATTGGCTTTAATAAGTCCGGACCAAAACCTATCGCTTTGCAAACGCTCCTCAAAGATCTTTTGCAACACTCCAGCCTCAAAATAAAGTGTATGTCTCCTGTTATTATATATCAGTAAATGTGTGACTTTGTAAAAAAACCAAAAGTAATTAGGATCAAAGATGAAAACCTGTAAGTAGAAGCATCTCGGTTTGTGAAATCATCTGTGTCCTTCCACTGAGTATGTTTTCCTGCCTTTGGATCAGTCTCCATAAAGAATGTTGGAGGTTTCCTCAACTGCATAGGATCAAGATTTGCAATAAAAATGTGTTAATACTATGATATATATACAATGAATATATATAGGTATATATACCTCAACTTCGAGTAGTCCAGTATGATCATGGTTATGATAACTTCTTCTAAGAGACAAGATATCACACCAATGGATCTCCATCTTTCTCTTCAGCCTCACCCCTGTGTCTATTTCGTCTAGAAACTCCCAAATAAGCTTCTTCTTTGCGAAATACAACTTCACCTTGAGATCTTCAGCGTAGACCTCGGTACGTGTCCATCCACCAATTGTGATTTTAGTGAATGGGAAATTTATAGCCTTTGGTTTCTCGTATTTCATAGGAGTATCTGGTGTAATCTTTGTCTTCTCTGCTGGTTTCTGTTGTCGAGGACACGGATGATGTTTTTTCACGAGGCTTTCTATGTGGTCCAAAAATTTTGGAGTTATGGTTAGAGGCAAGTTTAGAAGTGGATACTGAACCTGAAAAATCATTAACTCTATAAGTAAAATATATATTCCAGAGATTGATATATAAATAAAACAGAGTTTAAAGTAAACTAACAGATTCAGAGGAAGACATAGCAAGTAACATATTTGTATCTTCTAACTCTTAGATCTAAAGACTAAAACTAAACCCTTAAAATCTTATCGAGATCAGGAATAATCGTATACTATGTGAAAAAGTAACGAAAGAACAAAAACAGAACAGATTACTAGATCAGAACAGAGCAAGTAAAAACAGAGAGATTAGAGAAAATTTGAAACCTCTTCAACAGATCTGACATCGTACTGCACTCGAGATACGTAAGATCCATCATTGTTTCCCCCTTCTTGAGATTCTTCTCCTGATCTCATCATCGTCGCAATATCAAAAACCTCTTTGATTTTTGTTGCAGCATATCTAGATTTGCCTCGCTCAGAGAGTATATATACATTACGTTTTGTATTTTGGGCTTTTTAGGGCCCATCAAAGTCAAGTCCGTTTCGTTAGATTTTTTTTTTTTTTTTCATTTTTAATCATGAGAGGATAAATAAACAACACAATATTGTAAATTTTATAATGAGCTATTATAATCACATAATAGATACCATCGGTTGTAGGTATAAGATATGAATTTAAATTGATATTACAAAATTTAAATACTGTTATACCTACGGTGAAAACTTGAAAATAATTAGTACTTTTTTCTAACGTTTTTTTTTTTTTTTTGGTCAAGTTCTAACTATTTTCTTATAATAAGAATATTATCGTTTTGTAGATTTTTTTTTAAGGTTTACTTAACACTTGAAAAAATCACTATATTATCAATTATATGTAATTGTATTATTTTTTTATTGGAAGAGCATGTGATTGTATAATCATTCCAAAATCGCGTTTTAGATATATTTTCTTAGGCGGATGACGTCAAAAAAATCTAAAATTTGATTTTATATAATTTTATTATGATCAGATAAACACCATTACCATTCAGATTAATTAGCCCCTGCACCCATTTAAATTAATTTGAATTAAAGTGAAAATGTGGCTGGTTTTTATCAAGTGAAATCCTAACCGCCGTGAAAAACAGATCACACAATACTTTACCTTACCAAAAGTGAAAACAGGGAGGACGAGAGTGCTCAGCTTTTTCTGGTATGATCCGATCGACAAACAGTTCAAAGTATTGTGCATGACACGCTCATATGTAGAAAAACACTTTTTGTCTGAGGAGCATCAAGTTCTTACATTAGGAACCGGAGGAGTAGTTTCATGGGACTGGAGAATGATCGAATGCGACATACCACATCGTCCGATTTATGTGGTGGAATTTAGTCGTCGCCAGTCTGTACACGATGGGATATGCATTAATGGTGTTTTGTATTATGTGGCTATGGTACGTGGTGAGGAGAATGATTGGTTACTTGGTATAGTTTGCTTTGATAAATTCAAGTATATAAAGAAAGATCAAGGCATGGCCACTGAAGCACCTCTAATGAACTACAAGGGTAAATTAGCTGCCCTTATATATTACCTTACCGGTGATAGAGAATTTCCAAGTTTTGAAATGTGGGTTCTTGAAGACGTCGATAATCATCAATGGTCACAACAAATTTACAAGCTGCCTCGTTAGCATATGGATATATATAACTTGCCCTACCTTAGGCTTTGTTGGGATGACTAGTACATGTGACATTTTGTTGTCGCCAAACTATATAAAAGACTCTTTCTGCCTTGTTTACTACAATCCCGAGTAAAATATTGTGGATGTAGTCGGGATCCAAGGAATTGAAGCCTTAGAAATGGAAGCCTTTAGGCCCTTTAAGTATCGTAAAGCTTACACTAATTTGGACCACGTAGAGAATGTGGAGCTTTTGGGAAATGTTTAGGGTCATAAACTCTTAGCACTTATTGAATTATTATTTCTTCTTTTCTAGTGAGGGTGTCATCTTTTTTTATTGGTTCAAACACATATTCGTCACATTTCTTTACAAGTTACAGGCAGACTAGCCAGCATTCAACAATTCTTAAAGGATAGCTTGGTTTGTATATCATTAAGCGTCACAGAAATCAATAAACCAACCTCATGAGTGATAAGTGATCTCTGTAATTGTAATCCTAAACTTAATCAAATTCCCAAACTTTATTCTGTTTTGGTGTTTTAATTGGAATTCCAAATTCGAAGTCCGGCATAATTTGTAATTCCAATGAAAAAAAAAATAATTGGAATTTCAAGTTCAAAGTCCGGCATAATTCCAGGGAAAAAAAAACTCCACAGAGCCAAACTTTTTTATTTTTCTTTAACCGGGTTATAGTCAATGCAGGTTTAGGTTTTCTGGTAACCATATAAACTTACAAACATTCTGAAATCTCAACTTTAAACAGCCCGGTTATATGTATCGGCTGTAGTTAGGTACGATCTTGTCAGTAAGCAGTTGAAAGCACAAAAAAAGAAAAGAGTATGAATGGGGTCACATGTAAAAAATGTAATGATGGTCACCACGAGGCTACACAACCTAAGGTCGAATAAATCACCATTAGATAATCTTTAACTTTTTATTAAGAAAATAATATTCCCTTCCAACTAAACGTAGACTTGAGGTCTAAAATTTGCAGACGAAAGCAACATATTTAAAATAGTACCCTGTTGAAAAAGAAAATCTTAACACCCTAACTAATCTATATATGATGTCGTAGAGTGGTCAATGATACAACAAAATGCCAATATCATCCTACCTAAATTAATTAAAACTTTATTTTGTGGCAAATCGCTTAATTTTTGGCAAATCTCTTATAACTATGGTTTTATTAATTTATAGTCTTGAAATGGATAACTTATAATATGTGTAAGAACTTTTGTATTTTACTTTGAGGCAAATCGCTTATTTTGTGGCAAATCTAAAAACTATGTACAAAAAAACGTTTTATAGTATCTGAAATTCAAATAATTTACGAGACTCATATTATATTTAGCATAATCTAATCTTGATCAGTTTGAGTTTAGATCTATCTTAATCTTGATTATTAGAATATAATATTGGGAGATCGAAAAGGAATATTTTGAAAAAGGTTTTACCACCTATCCTACTCACCATATAGGCCTTAATGATGCCCATAATCATTGCCTTCTTCAATGATTAAAAGCTCTTTTGATTCCAAAGCTTTACACATCATCGATCATCACACACTCACTTCTCCTACTTATATAAATCCACCTCAAGAACTTGCAAATCACACAAACCAAACCCAAAACTCAATATTAAATCCTTCTTACAAAAATAAAAAAAGGAAAGAAACATGGTAAGAAGAAACGCAGTTCATTGTATTTCAAGTCTTCCTTCACGGCTATGGTGGCCACAACAACGTAGGAAAGGTAAAAGGACCGTCGTGGTGCGGCTAGGAAACAGGAGACGAGGGTTCTTGGTGGGGCAACCGCGGATGGTGGTACAGAGATGGAGGATAAACATCGGAAAACCGATGAAAGTAATGAGAAATATCATCTTAAAGATGGTCTCAAATGGTGGACATGCTAAGGCTTTGGATGCTTATCTTTGGTCTTTACCAATTCTACGTCCTCAGTTATTTCCACTATGTTAATTACTTGCAACTTACAATACCAATTTTCTAATTGTAAAACTGTAATATTTTTCTTGTCCTTCTTCCTTCTCTTTTTTTTTTTTGGTTGTGAATCTAAATAAAGCATTTCTTCTTCTTAACATCTTTTAATTAAGCTACAAAATGCAAACTATATATTATGTTAGTTAATTGGATGTATGGATTTTAAATCAATTTATAAAGTGTATATACTGACTGAAACATGTTATACAGTTAGATATATACTGATATACACAACTTTAGTTGATCGATTAAAAAAAGAAATTATAGAACAACAATATCCAATTAAGAAAAACAAATTCCGGTTTAGACGAAACAACACAATCATATCGTAGCTATATATTATTAATTAAATTGATTTGTTATATCAATTTATTAATTTTAGATAATGATCAACATATCTTAGATATATCCACAAGATTTTAATTGATAGATGTTCTAAGTTAGTTAAGGAACAAAAAAAAAAAAATCAAAATCAAAATCCGGTTAAGACGCAATTCAGTTGGGTTCCGGTACGTTTATAAACCTCTCCTTAAAATAAAACCTATCGTCGTGACTGTCCAGACGGACGAGAGACGGAGATGGCGACGATTACACATCTTGCTCTCGTCCTTACTCCTTCATCTTCTCGAAGCCTTAGATTCCATGGCGTCAACAAACAACCACCGTCTCGTGCCTTCTTCCCAACCAAACCCTTTTCTTCTGGACCTTCTCCATTAATCCGAGTCACCGCATCATCTTCTCCGATATCTCCAATCATCCCACCACCCAAACCAACAACAAAAACTCGCTCCTCCACACTCACCGACTCAACTCGCTCTCTCGCCACACTCTCTGCGTTAACACTCGCCTTAACCAAAACCCTAACCCGAAAACTCCTTCTCGGAGACGCGTTACGATTCTCACTACACACTGGAGGTAGTGGTGCTGGTACGTTGTTTTTCGCGTCGCTCAGGGATAGACCTCCGGGGTACTTGAACACGCCTTTGACTGTTGTTGCGGTGGGGATTAAGAGGTGGCTTGATATATACAGTGGGGTTTTGATGGTTAGGGTTTTGCTTAGTTGGTTTCCCAACATTCCTTGGGAGAGACAACCTCTGTCTGCTATTAGAGATCTTTGTGATCCTTACTTGAATCTCTTTAGGAATATCATTCCTCCTGTCTTTGGTACGCTCGATGTTAGTCCCTTGCTTGCTTTCTCGGTTTTGGGGACGCTTGGATCGATTGTACATGGAAGTGGAGGAGGAATGTAGGAGATTGATGAATCAAGTAAGATTTGATGTTTTTGGATGCACAATGTGATTTACTTTTTCTTTTCGATTTCGATCCTGAGTAATGAGAATATGGGGTTTTGGCTATTCTAATACTACGGTTTCTCTGATTTCTTTCAACTGTTGATATTAGTTATGATCAACAAAGTTAAGGATTTAGTTTCGGGATGTAGAAACTTAGTGTTTAGACATGTTAAGATTGGAATGAGCATGGTTGAATAAAGTTTTTCTGTTTTGATTTCGATTCTGAATAATGAGAATATTGGATTTTGGATATCTTCTAGTTACGTGTGTAGTGTTCTTTTTCTATGTATTATTCCAACTGTTGATATCTTAGTTATTTTATAGAATTGAATGGTTTGAAAGTTTAGAATATGATTAAGTCTTTTCTTTAGTGGTAGCTTTTACCATGTATATGTCAATGGCAATTCTGGTTTCTATGTCAATGAGCCATACATTTTGATTTGAGAATCTCAAATCATTAATGTTTGCTAAGGTAACTTGTATTGATTGCATAGTGTCTTGGTGGGTGAATAACTCTAAGGATATTGAGGAAACTATCCAAGAATAGAGAGACAGTGAAGAGGAGAGGAAACTATGCAAGAATAGATGGACGAGAGACAGTGAATCATATGTAGTAATGATTCAGATTTTGTCTAGCTTGAACCATTTTTTTTTCAAGTATAAACGAAAGCTCTTCTTTAGCTATGCTTCTCAGATGCTCTGTTTTGGTGTCAACTAAATGACTTGGAAACGTTTTTTTTTTTTTTTTTTAGCAAAGCAACCATTTTTTTATGTGCAAATATCAGAGAAAGACCGATGAAAGGGTAATGTATCAGTTTTAAAAGAACTTTAAAGCAAATCTAGATTAAAGGATGCAATAGCTTAAGCTGCATACAAATGTAGAATTTATATCAACTATTTGGTTGTTTACAATTTCTGTCATAAGTTTGCATATACATGACATTACTATTTTGTTGTTTACAAATTTGGTAATGAACTATTCCGATTCGACGCTTTTGAGAAAATCTTGTCTAGTCGTTTTACATAATGTTATATTGTAGTTTCGATATACTAATTCTCGTATCTGATTCAATATTAAAGAATGAAGTGTATGTTAAAAACAGATGACCAAGTTTTTATTTATTATTTTGAAATCAGATTACAAAAAGTTATTTCTGATTTATTTTATTAAAAGTTAAACAAATGACCCAGTTTTATTATTATTTTCAATATTTTGTTTTATTAATGGAATGAAGAAAATACTTACATGGCAGATTAAAACAGAAGTTAGTTATAATATTGGGCCGAGTCAGAGTATTGTAGCCCTCAAAGGCCCAGGAAGAAGAGCATCATCTCTTTCACCTTCTCTAACGCCTCTTTTCTTCTCTTCCTCCCCATTTTCCTCCTCCAAGGTTAGTACTCTCTCTCTCTCTCCGATTACGTTCTACGGTGATGATTATGTTCCGTTTTCATGTATTAGAAGCTAGACGTTTCAGATTTGCTGTTTTTCGTGATTTGATTTAGTAGTAGTAGAACAATCCATTGATTCGTCGTCGTTTTCCTTTAGAAAAACCCTAATTGGTGGAAATGAATCGAATTGTTGGGAAGAATGGAGTGATCAGAACGAAGGATGTAATGCAGAGAACGTTCGCAGCAGCCGCTAAAGCAAAGAAAGGTGGTGGGAAAGGAGGAGCAGCTAGTGATGCTCCCAAAGGATCTAGTCTAAGCAAAGAGATCAAATCCACCACTGTGGTTGGTGCTAATACCCTCAAGGATGGATCTGATCCCAAGATCTTGGCCGATTCCGAGTACCCGGATTGGCTTTGGCATCTGCTCGATAAGCGACCTGCTCTCAGTGAACTTAGAAGGAAGGATGTCGAGACTCTGCCTTACGACGATCTCAAACGTTTTGTCAAGCTTGACACTCGTTCTAAAATCAAGGAGAACAACTCTCTCAAGGCCAAGAACTGATGGGATTCTCATATTGCGTGTTCTTAGTTAAAGTTTGCATCATTTATCTCCCTTTTCATTGTTACTTGTCCTGTGATTTTGGTCAGTCACAACAATCCCATATCGCTTTTTGTGTTAATTGTCATCCTGATGATGTAGCTAGATTGACTCAAATGGTGTATGTCCAAACATCTCAGAATATCTTTTCAGGTGTTTTTCCTCGTGGGTTTATATCACTAGCTGGCAATAGCTTTTGGTGAATCAAGAAATTGAGTTATTGATAACAGATGAAGATTCTTCATACGAGAGCTTTACATCTTTTAGGTAGGATAAGTAAGATTTGATGTTGTTGGTTTCCTTAGTTGGATGCACAATGTGATTTACCATTTTTTTTCCGATTTCGATTCTGAGTAATGAGAATATTGGGTTTTGGATGTCTCCTAGTTACATGTTCAGTGTTCTGTTTCTCTGTATTCTTTCAACTGTTGATATGAAAGTTAATGATTAGTTTGGGTATGTGGAAGCTTGGACATGTTAGGATTGGAATAAGCAAATGTAGATGTTTGATATCTAGTATGATTGCTCTGCTTCTTAGTTGGTTAATAGAATGAATGGTTTTAGAGTTTAGAGTCTTTGTTGTATAGGCCACAAAGTCCCTATAAGTTTTACCAGTGGTGTTTGCTGCATTTTGGCTAAAAGTAAGAAGACAACAATCAAATGTGGTAATGGTATCATCACACATGCAAACTTAGCTTTGATAAACCATTATTTGGACCTTTTTATAAATAACTATTGGAGGTCATAAAGGAAAGAGAGAGTAAACAAAGAAGTTTGAATTTTGGACCACACCATTAGCCGATTCATTTCTGTAATCATCTTCTTTTTGTGTTACTTTTATGTTCTGATTCGTCTGTAGAGCTCAGTTGTAATGTCATCCAGACATCTACTATACAATCTGTCTTGCTAATATCTGATCAATAAGACAATAACTTTCATCAGAACAATCAATTTTTGTAGACTTCTCCTTCAAATTCAGAAAAACCGAGTTAAATGTCTAATTTCCGGTTTTGTAAAACTACCGGTCCATAACCAAAATTAATACCGGTTTAGAATCCAGCTCTGGTATATCTCATTTCAGGCTTTACCGAGACTTCACTTGAACCCTCATCATAACTCTCCGACACTCGTTCCCTTACCGTTCGCCGGAAAATCGCCATGTACTCCGTCGCCAGACGGCTGAGCTCAGCCTTACCTTCTCTACACCACGGAAGCATTTCACAGATCCAGCTTTTCAGAACGGAGTCAGGTCAGCCGAGACGGCGACACAAATCGCCTTCTCTGCCTTTCAAGAAGAAGGAAGAGAAATCTGAATGGTGGATCGTCGACGGAGAGATGCACGAGGTCGGAGACCACGTCCCACCACGCGAACGTTTCACAATTCCGAGAGATAACATCCCTAATAAACGTCGTAAGCAGCTTCGTGAGCAGTTCATGCGTCGCACTCGTCTCGTGCTCAAAGAATCGGTCAGTTCATGCTCATAAATTTTAAGGGTTTCACCAAAATTCGATTTTTCTGTATTGTGGTAGTTCAATTGGAAGAATCGTGTGATTTGAATTTTAGGAACATGAGCCATGGTGTAAGAAGTATATGGAATTGTATAATGAGCTTAGAGAGAATTGGGAGAGGCTTTATTGGGATGAAGGATATTCTAAGAAGATAGCTAGTGATCATGCTAATTATGAATCTGCTGAAGAAGACGATGAAGATTTTAATCCATACAGGTTTCTCTATGTTCTTCTTATATTGTGTGAAAGTGTATAGGTGTGTGGATGGATGGTTTTGTGATTGGTTTTTCTCTTTGGTCATTGCAGGAACAGGCGGTCTTACAGTGATCAAGCAAAGGTAACACCTTTAAGATCTTGTTGCAGTTTCTGTGTGTCTAATTTCAGTTTTTTTCTCTCCTTATTTTGGTTATCTTGTAAAATTTGAGTCTGATTTGTGTGAGTATGGAAAATGATGGCAGGAGCAAGGGTTTAATGTACCTAGACAAGGTGATGATAACTGGGAGAAAGTGAGTCAAATCAGGGACAAATTTGAGTATGATAGAGAAAGGAGAATGAGAGATAAAGGTGAGTCTTCACCACAAATAATTGTCCTTGATTGGGCATGGTTTCTTCTTTCGTTCTTTTTACCATTTTACTGCATGAACAGAAACGTAGTTGGTACTTGGTAGTATGATCTGTTTAAATTCTTTAGGAGTATTGGAAATCTAAAGTTGATGCATCAGTGTGTACTGAAGAATTGGTTAAACCAAGCATATTGTGCTCTGCTTTGTTGAAGAGGAAGTATATGTTTTCATTGGAATATATCAGAAATTGGGGAAATGCTTTATAACGTATCATTTGCAAATTTGAAGTGAGGATATATGCGGTAGAGAGATGAATTAGATGAATGACAGCTCATTGTTACACGGTAATATGTATATGTGACTCGCAAATTGAGCTGAACATATTGCATGAGGGTCACCATTGTAGCTCGATTCTGCTTACTTCACTTTCTCAATTGTCTTTTGACAATCTCTCTTCTTGTAGCATTTGCGCCGATGAATGCAGCTCCGGACTCTCAAGACTCTAGGGACTTAAATTGGAATGCACAAAGACAACCCTTTGATCCTAATAGATACAGAAGGGACTGAGTAGCTCAACATCACAGGAGATCATGTATCAGAAGAAATGGAACTTGGCATATATTTGCTCACAACACACAGGATCTGGAGTTATGATCGATCCTAATGCTCAACAAAAGTAGAAAGGGATGCCACAAAAGTAATGGTTATAGTCTTATAGAACAGTGGGATGTCCGTCTACATCATCCCCGTAGAAGATTGATTCTCTCTGTTTATCCTTTGGTGTCCGACATTTTTTCTGTTTTTCTGTCAGCTGAACTTTGTTTAGAGAATGTTTTAAGGAATTGCTTTAACAATCTTCGTGATTATTTCAGTTATTCGAAGATTTCCTTTTATTTAAGTTACAAAAAGAACTAATGTTAACACTCCAAGACTAAACAAAACACACAAAAAGAAATTAAAAAGCACTGTGATAGCATATAAACCAAGTCCAGTCCCCCATGAAGCAAAGTTCACTGGCCAAAACATTGCTTTTACTTTAAAATCCCACCTGCATTACATATTTTTGTTTGAAACAGAGATCAGTTAAAAATACACACCAGAAAAAGTTGACTTTTCTAGTAGAAGTAAAAGTTAGAGAGACAAAAACTGATTACATGGTGGAAAATTGGCAGAACATTTTCCAGGTAACTGGAGAGCGAGAGTGCGGTCAACTCCAGAGATAGGTGGACCCTTGGAAAGAACACATAGACAAGGTTGACCAAGTGTCTTGATGGCAGCGCAACATAGCAAGCTCGGTGGCAATGTGCTAAACGGCGCTACTGATGGTTTACATGGCACCAGTTGAATTAAAGCCGACAAAAATGTTCGACCACATGGATGTGCCAGGACCAGACCTGACTGGACCATAAACATGAGTAATACCATCACTGTAAGAATTTGAAACTTTTTCATCTCTTTTGAATATGTTTTAAAAGGTGAGAGGATCGTATTAATCAACTTGTGTATATATAGTAGGAGAGAGGAATGAGAATAATCGCATGAGTAACCTAATGGAGTTGGATTAGATGGATCATGAAATTTGGAGCTTATTGTTTGTACTTGTAGTGTCACAGTTTTAGTTAGAAATTAGTTTAGCATTTTCATAACAATACATATAGTTTTTTAGTTTATGAAAAATCAAGTTGTATATAGAGATTAGTTTACATGCTTAGAGTAATACACAGAGATTGGAGAAAAGACACGGCATTAGTTATCTGTAACGTACAACCAATTTATTTACATGCTTAAAGAATTAGCAAAAATACACAAAAATAGATCGTAAACTCTAAGTCTCGTTTATACGTTTTGCATACATGCCCATCTAAACTAATTATCTCCTTAATCACCATCTCAAATAGCTAACAAGCTACGTTTCTCCATAGTTTTACTCCTTCAATACACAACCGAGGCACTTGGCAAGCTTCAAAGTCTCTCCAAGCAAAGGCACTTAATACTTTTGCATTACTGATTCACTGGAACATCTTAATCTCCGGACAGCTACTTCGGAAGTCCTATAGTGCCATAATTGACTGGATTGTATAGCTTTAAAGCAACCAGATAGTAAGTGAAGGGGAATGATTTGCAGATTTTGTAGGACACTTATTTGGCTACTTACAGGATTATGTTTATATATGTGCTTACATACCAAAAGTACAAAACCGAACAAATGACAAAAAATAAAATAAAAAACCATAAAAACATTGATCACCTCAACCAAATCTGTGCCCAATTCTAACATCTTTTCCAAGCGTAGCAGACATTGCTCTCTCAACCTAACTTCCGCTCACAGTTTCTCTTTGCTTTTTTCCCCATGCAATGAGAAAGAAATGCAGAAACAACAATGGAATGGGGAAGGAAAGAATGAAGCATCCGACCTTTAACCATGCTTAAGATGAGATCAAAGCAGCAGAAGTATCTATCTTTCTTCTCTAACAACATTCATTTCAAAACTCCAGCTAAACAACAGCTCTCCCAAGAGTCTGATCCACTTGATACAATGGAAACATAGAAGACTGAACCTGCAAGAGCCATTAGACACAACACATTAACTCATTTCACATAATACCAATAAATCTGATCAATCCAAATACTTTCAAAAACCCCCATCTTTCCCAGTTCCTTCGATTTTCCATGTCATAATTCTAACAGCTTTTTTACTAATCTAACTTCAACCAATTCAAAAACACAGAAAATGAACCTGGAAAGGACTCTTAGGAATGAGATTCTGATAAGCAACAAACTTTGTGACATGCCTTAAACTTGTGAATATACATCAACACAAATCTTGACACTGTATAATCTCAACTATACAACTACGTTTGAGTGATCTTCATTTTCTAAACACCTTTAAAATGTTCCCAATCTTTCTCCATAGAAGCTATTACTACACAAAATCCTTCAAACTAACCCCACAAACCTAAAAAAAACCTAAATTCCACAAATTCTCATGATCGATCACTTACCTTGTCTTCTTCCCCACGAACAGCAACACAATCTCTAGGTGTCTCAAACAAAGACAAAGAGTACTGCTTACGAACAACACCAACATCAAAGTATATAACACCAGAGCTCGGCACATCCACTCGGATCCCTTTAACAGGAAACCACAAAAACAACTCTTGAGCCTCGATCCCCGACAAATCTCCAATCTGTCCATAACCAATCGTACCCGAAACCATCTCGTCGTAATGCAGCTCTGTCTCGTACTTAGCATCGCATGATTGGTTCAAATAAACAGAGAACCGTCCCGTTTCTCCGTTAACATTGAATCCTTTAACACCTTTCGGAAACAACCCTAGAGGTAATCCATTCGCTTGAAGGATCTCGTATATAGACTCGTCTTTCTCGGCTATAACGAAAGAGATCGAGATCCCAACGAAGAGAACGAAACAGAGAAGAAGATTAACTCGAAGCATACCCACAAATCAAGTTTGGTTTTTTTTTTTTCTCTTCTCTTCTTCTTCTTCCTCGAGATCTCTATTTACAGAACAATTGAATTAATGGGTTTTAAGAAGATGAATATGAATAAGAAGACGATGACGATGATTTTNTTTTTTTTTTTTTTTTTTTTTTTTTTTGTGACAGCGTGAAACAGAGTGGCTACAAATTATTGATCAATATGTTAACCAATGAATGATAGCCACGTGGATTATACCGACCAATATAATTTCGTTAAAACGTGGGTTGTTTTCGTTAAGTCTTGTTTTATAGGTGGACCGTACCACATGGGATCACAGAGACATATTGGTTCGATAAGTTTGAACCAAAGCTGACAAAAATGTACGTCCGACACTGTCGATTTGATCAGACATGACTTGTGACCATAAAACCTCAGTAATAATCACTGTAAGAAAACCTGAGATTCTTTTCATTACACTATCAGCTTTTTTCTAAGTTTTGAAACATGTCTTAAAAAAGGTTGGAGATTGACTAGATGGATTATTAAAACAGTTAGTAGGGAGGACTAAGTACACATTTTCTATGGCAATTAATTAGACTCTTGATGTTTATCTCGATCTTAAGCTGTATATATCAATGATTTTATCCTCAGAATTTAATGAAAGAGACAATATAGTTTAGTCTTTGCTTATAACATATATGCCCATCCAAATCATGGGTCTTAATCAAAATTATATACTGATAATCCTTCTTTAAAGCACCATCTTTAAACTAATGATCCCTCTTAACTACCTATGTTCTCATTATAGCTAAGAGGCTAAAAGCTCTGTTGTCTTCATCAATTTGCTCCCTCTCAATACACGCTTGAGGAGGCACTTTGATAAGTTTCAAAAATCTTATCCTACTGTTTCATTGACCCGTCTAAGATATTTGGACAGTGGCCAGCTGGAAAATAGACTTGGAGTTCAGGGGTCAGGCTCAGATTGATTGGACTGCAAAACTCTTAGATTCGTTTTACTAAATATAAAGCAACCAGATATTTGGTGTGAAGGTTGAAATGATTGGAGTTTTTCTGAAACTTATCTGCCTATAAATAGGATAATATCTTTGTTTAGACATGACACAGAACTACAATAAAAAACATTCATTACCTTGCCTCTCTCACTGTTATCATCAATCACTTCAACCAGAATCTGGACCATTCTTTTAACATCTATTCTATTCCAAACAAACCAGATTTTTTTGTTCTTTCCATTTAGCTTTAGAAATTCTCTCTAAGTCCCTGCGGAATTTGAGAATGCGATACAGAAACAAAACTAGAATGGGGGGAGGAAACGAATGAAGCATTTTGATCTTGAATCATGATGCCTAAGATTTTGAGACAAAAAAACGGTACAAGTATCTTCAAGAAGAATTGATGAGAACAATTTGTTTTTTTTCTATCTTTCTGGTATGGTGTAACAATAGTCCTTAACTCTCTGGCTAAATAATGTTTCTTCCAAGAGTTTGATCTACTTGATGTAATGACAACAAAAACGACCAACCCTGCAAAAGCCATTGAAGAGAACATCATTAGCTCATTTTGTTCATATCAGTGAAGTATATGATCAATCAAAACACTATCAAAACCATTTTCCTAGCTCTGTCAACATTCCTAGTTCCTCACTCGATCAAACATCAAATCAACTAATACAAGAATGGAGAAAAGGACCCTGGGAAGTAATCATAAAGATTCCAGAATATGATCTTAAGCAAATGAGAAATGCTACAAGCTGTTCGAAAGACTAACTTCGAACAGCTCAACAATCTTTGTCTATCATTGCTCAAACAGCTGTTCGAAAGACGATATCATTGTCTTTACCACTGTAACACTAACTTCT
>OVAP01001344.1:704-24645 GCA_900406295.1 Aurinia saxatilis | reverse complement strand
GAAGAACTGTTGAACATGAGTTAAGTGAAACCAGAAAAAGAGTAAGGACGTTGAATACTGGCACAAAGGATCTGGACAAGATTCTAGCATGTGGAAATTCTGACAACAACCATTACGAGTTGGGATTTACGGGAGAGACTAAGACGTCTAAGATGAAGTTTGTTCCTGGAACACCTTCAAATGTTGTTCCAACACAGAAACCTGCAGTTTTATATGGATTTCGGGACTCAAGAGGATGTTATTATTGTGGACGTCTTGGTCATATCAAGAGGCATTGTTGGAAGTTTTACAATAAAGTTTAGAAGATTTTGAGGCTTGGTAAGTACTTTCCCAAAAAGAAGAAACCATGGCTTGTGTGGATGAACAAAGCTGATCTTTATCCAACTCGAAGTGAGAAGTGTCATGTTGCATACGCATCCTCTGATGCATCAAATGATTGTTCGTGGTACTTTGATAGTGGAACATCAAGGCATATGACTGGGTATCATGAGGCTCTCAGTAACTATGAAGTTGTTAAAGAAACAAAGTCACTTTTGGTGGAGGCGAACACGGAAGGATCAAGGGAAAAGGTGAGCTTGATAGAGTCGATGCACCAAAGCTCTTGAATGTCTACTATGTGCAGGGCCTAAAAGCAAACCTCATAAGTGTAAGCCAATTGTGTGATGAAGGATTAACCGTGGCTTTTAACAAGGTTAAGTGTTGGGCTGTAAATGAGCATAATGCAGTGGTTATGTCGGGATTAAGGACACGGAATAATTGCTACATGTGGGATCAACGTAATAGACATGAACGTGTCATGAGTATTCCAGAGTTAAAGCATGCTAACAAGGGTGTCAAGGTGCTCCATAAGTATGCAAAAAACTTGTTGGAACGATCCAGTCTCTGTTCCAATAAACCGTCCAGAACTCAAGTGAGCACAACTATAAAGTTGTCAAAGGATTTATATAGAGATTTGGTGATGTCTTGTGATATTGACTGGGTAGTTTTCAAAGATGGTCATACAGCTGATAGCACTCTCCTTGATAGCTTTTATACTAAACTCATGTTGATGAGACAAATGACATCTTACTATGGTATGACTTCTGAAACTTTACTCTTTAAATGTGAAAGTGCAATAAACATATCAGAGAACCTTGTGCATCATTCTAGACTTAAGCATATTGATATTTTCCATCAATTTATAAGAAAACTAGTTGAGGATAAGCAAGTGGTGATAGAACATGTATCCAATGAGTGTCAACTTGCTGATATTTTCATGAAGCCCTTGGACTTAAACACGTTGTTAAACCTGCTAAAGTCCTTAGGGATTTGTGAACTCTAATTTTCTTTTGTTGAGTTGTTGTGTTGAGACAGTTATTGTGTTGAGACAGGTATCCGAAGTACAATGCTTAAGTCAAATCTTCAAAGACTTGTTTTTATTAAGGGGAAGCAAAATGTTTTCAAACTTCTGAAGTGTAAACGTTCAGTCTAAAAAACAGCTATCCTCCATGGTTATGTGTTTGGATCAGTAAAGAGTGTGACATGTTGCTTGTAAAGAATAGATCTATGTGACGTGATCTATGCATAGGAAGAAATAATGTGTAGAAAGGAGCAGTAAGAAACACACTATTTCATAAGATGAAGCAAAGCTTATCTAGGTTATCTCAGTCTAAAAAAAACTGAAAGGGAAATTTCGAATTCAAAAAACAATATTATGAAGATGCACACGAAACAAAAATCAAGATAAAAGAGAAAAAAAAATCAAGCATCAAAGCAAAGCAAAAGAAGTCCAAAGTCAAGACATCAATGTGCTAAAAAATAACAGAAGCCTCAAGGAAACATCATTGCCTTGTCTCTCAAGAGAATCGGTGTGGTACTATCATGCATAGAAGGAGAAGATGCACCTTCAAGGCCCTGGGCAACTTGTCTCAAATACAAGTTGTGTGTGCCAGCATTGATTGTAACAGCCTATGCACTCTTTACACTCTGGTCACATTCGTCATGTTGGTGGGGACTTGTTCATTCCATAGGTATGTCGGGTGTAGCTAATTAGCTTGAATCAACAAGTATGAAAATTCTGCTTGCTGACACCAAAAGATGGTCGTTCTAACAGCCCCTCCAAAGTTGACTGAGTATTGTGCTTTAGATGTTAGTCTCATATAATTGTTTGGTGGGAGAAGAGTGCTTAACTTACATTTATCAATCATCTCCTAAGGGTTTCTAAAGAAAATTTGAGTTGATCTCGCAGGTACTCATGTTTATAAATCTCATTGGTTTTGTCTATCTCTTGAGTTCGTTATGGTTATTTAAATATATTTTTTTCATAAACTGATTTGAATTTTCATGTGGTTAATCCTGAATGAAGTCTGGTATGCATTTACACCGAATCATTTTGAAATTATTTGGATTGTCATGTTATTCAAAACAACAATTTGCACTTATGGTTGGTTTGGGTGTTTTAAGATCTCAGGAACTAAGAAATTGAAGTTAATATGAGAAGAAGTCTCAGCTGCTCACGCTTCCGCATGCCTACCTCATCATTGTAAAGAAGAAATTCTTCAAGCTTTTTCATCCTCCTTCTTGATAAAGTTCATCACTTTCCAGGTAAGCTTTAGTTGAATTATGCCTACCAAGCAGGGGGACAATATGATGATATGGTGAGTTTAAGTTTGTTTAGAATTGAGGGGGAGAAAACGAAAAGTCATAACAATGTGTCTAGACTTAAAGGGGAGAAAACTGTCTAGAAATGAGGTTTAAGTTAAGCTAGAATACGCAGTTGAGTAAAATTTAAACACGATTCTATGTGTATTGCTTCGTGGTTGTTATAGTCAATGACTATGTGAGATGAGTGTGGCAACTTTCAGTCTCAATTGGCATTTGTTCTTCATATTGGTTCTGTTGACTTTTGATGATAATGTGCACTTGTTTCTGGAGTGGTTGTATTTTTAGATCAATTTGCAAGAATACTTGGATTGACAAATTCAATTAAAAAAGAGGAGAATGAAAGTGAAGTGTTTTGAGGTGCACTAGTTGTTGTTGGAACAAGCGTGGACATGTTCCGGCAAGGTGTCGCAGACGAGTAAAGAAAAGGAAAAGTGTAGTTTGCGTTAAATACATGAAGGAAGGCATGACGTGCTGGATAAGAAGAGAGACAACATTCACTTATGAAATAACGAATATTTCCTAAAGATACTAGCCTTAGAAGGTTTCTATATCCCACGAATATAAAAGGGATAGTAGGAGGTGTTTTCTAAGGTTAGCCGTTTTAGAAAAGTAAAAGCCTTGTGTAAGCTTACGTTAGAGAGAGTTCTGATAACTCTGTACGGTCCAAGAGCTAGTGATTGAAAAAGAATCAGCTAGTTCTTGAGAGGTTTAGATTTCACTGGTAGCAAATTAAGTAGAAGTTTTTGTGTTGTGTAATTCCACTCAAAGGTTCTTTGAGAAATAAATCTATAAGAAAAGCAAATACATCATTGTGTATTTGAGAAAAATCTGTGTTTTGGTTCCATTACTTTTTCAGAAACTCTGATTACCTCTAAAGAAACTCGTGAGACATATTCTCTTCTGATTGGCTCAACTTTTTCTTTAATTCAAAATTTAAATATATAATTGAATAATGTCGAAAATATTAATAATTGTATATATAAGTTATTCACTGGGTGGTGAAGTGATTTTGGTCTAGTGGCAGAATGTAAGTACACTGAGACTAAACATCATCCCACACTATCTGTATTATGTAGTAATTAGGCTAACGGACTAACCAGTTATGACCAAATGATGACAAAAAAATATATATATATATTCATTGTTGCACCGCAGATTTGGTAGTTCTTTCATTTTCATTTATCTTTATGAGTTTAGGATTGAAATCATAATGAACCTTACGAAAGCAATGATTTATGTTATATATCGTTGTTGTACATTAATCATTAAGTTGTAAGAAATGAGTATCATATCATGATCTTCTACTACAACTTAGAACGTACAACATTATAAGATTAGAAGCAAGCTGATTTTCAATAATTTGGCTCGGACGAATCTGAACCTGGTGGTGTAGTCCAATGTTGTGGAGGATTCATGTGGGGATCAGTATAATCGACGTGATCAAACAACGAATCTGAACCTGGTGGCGTAGTCCAGTGTTGTGGAGGATTCATGTGGGGATCAGTATAATCGACATGATCAAACAACGAATCTGAACCTGGTGGCGTAGTCCAATGGTGTGGAGGATTCATGTGGGGATCAGTATAATCAACGTGATCAAACAACGAATCTGAACCTGGTGGTGTAGTCCAGTGTTGTGGAGGATTCATGTGGGAATCAGTATAATCAACATGATCAAACAACGAATCTGAACCTGGTGGTGTAGTCCAGTGTTGTGGAGGATTCATGTGGGGATCAGTATAATCGACATGATCAAACAACGAACCTTCGTATTTATCTTTCATCTCCAATCTCTTTACAAGAATTTCAAGAAAAAAATAAAAATGAAGTTAGTAACATTTATGATGATTTACATATTAATTTTGTAATGTGTTACGTTCGATATTTAACTAATAGTCTTACTAATGTTCAGTGTTGTTAACCAAAACAAAAACTTAAAAATTCTTTAAGACAATATATCATAAATCTTAACAACACCCTTGTTAGTTTTCTTTCTATAGTAATATTAGATAAACTACGTAATTGGAAAACATAACTTCACCATTAAATAATTTTCTAATGAATGATGAAAAGACATGTAAATCATTTTCAACAATCTGTACAAATATATATTTGACCATAAGTTTAAAACCTGTGAGTAGAGAGTCGGGGGGTTTGGGCGAGCAAAAGAAGTGATAACCATGAAACTCAAAAGTACTGTTGCAGCTAGAAGCAAGTTCGTCTTCACCATTTTTTTTAATCTTTTGTTCAATTTTCTTTTGACTATGTAATAAACAAATTTATAGAGATTATCTATATATATTAAGTGAGAAGCATGCATACACGTAAATCTTATGTGTTGTTCATACAATGAATTGAATTAAGGGACATAAACTTTTATTTAATCAATAATAATACTTTAAGTTGTATTACATATATGTAAAAATACTCATTAAATGTTAATATAAATCCACTAATATATGTTTTATAAATTTAAACTTAGCTAAAATATACCATTTAATATATATATATATAACATAAGTTTTGGTGGCTAATTATTTTAGACTAATATTAAGCTAAATTTACTTTATAGAGTTTTATTAATATATGCATTTAGTTATCATATAAACAACAAATTATTTTAGAAAACTGTATTAATATATAAAATTAGTTACCCCATAAACATATATATATATATATATCCCTTATTATTTTTTCAATATGATTGATAAAATAGTCTATTTGTTTATTTATTTTTTATTTGTTAGTAAATCTACCCACTATAAAAAAGTCATATTATATCATTTTTTTAATGATTATATCACTTCTAAATGATACAAAAGAAATTTACCTCATATGTTTAGATTAGTGATGTGGTTCTCAATGATGTAAATATGTTACATCATTTTTAAGTACATGATATAATTGTGTACCATTTGCAATAAATGATACTAATTTTTATATCAGTTTGTATAAGTGATTTTAATGTTTGTATCAATTAGTATAAATGATGTTAGTATTTGTGTCATTTATCTTAACTGATGTAACATATTATGATCATTTTTAGGTACCTAAACAATTTTTCTTTGAAATTCATGTGCTTATTATTTAGAAAATTATCTAGAATGGGCCAAATCTTTTAATTTCTTACTAAACTAGTCCACCTCGCACATATTTACTAGGATGTCCAAATTTGAAGAAAATACATATTACACAAATATGACTACCATATTATCTTAGTCTTGAATTGAAACACTAGTTAAAATATCAATTTGTATATACTAGCTAAAGAAAAAAGATAATTCACAATATATTTAAGGGATATGTCCCCTATTTTCAAATACACCAATTATGACTATTTACATTTTTTGACGATCCAAGTTTTGTTTAAATTTCGTACGTGTGAACAATCTGAGTAATCTAATATTGCATTGTGTTTATCAACACATGCATATTCATGCGTCTAGTAAAGGCAATGGGGAAGGTGAACAAACCTTTCCATGTGACCAAAGTTCACACGTTAATTAAGCGTGCAAGCCATCGTCACTTCCAACATCTTTATATAAACAAATCTCGCAAGAACATAAACACATATACATATAGCCACATCAAAGAGGGAAAACATATCGTTTAGAAATATATATCTCTATATCATTATAATTACGATATGGATGTCGAAAATCGCAAGAACAATGAAACAAGTGTGTTTCGGATGCCTCTCCATTACCCGAGATACTCTAGAGAAGATTACCAAGCCATGTCCGAGTGGAAGCTTGACATGCTTTTAGCAGATTATGGTTTGTCTACTTACGGTGATTTGGCTCACAAGAGAGACTTCGCTATGGGAGCTTTTCTATGGAGTTCAACTCATGATCCAAAGCTTTATCAAAACAAGTCAAACTCCTAACCGAAGAAAGATGCAAAAACAGCTTATGCATAATGTTTTAAAACTAGCAAGTTTAGTTGTTTGAGAAATAAACAAATTAGTGTATGTTGTGCTACCATAATGATGTTAAGTCACTAGTAAAGAAACATGTAAGTTAGGAGTCTCGTATAGCAATGTCATGGAAGTGTTTAAAACAAGGGCAAGAGAAAGTACTACAAACATAACAAAGAGGATATGTCTTATGTTTGAGACCACACCAAAGTCAAGGGCCAATAAGCAGAACATAATCCACCAAAGCCCACCAATATATCATCTTTTGAACAACAGAGTTACAAAAAATATTTTGAGTAGTTTTTGATATAAGATTAATTTTAAAACCTTATGACTGAAATCATAATGAACCTTATACATTTGTTATATAGTTGTAAAAAACCACTCTCATGATCTTTTACTATAACAGAGAACATGCAACATTTTTATTCGAAGGAAAGTGAATTTCAATTATCTGGCTGGGTCACATATGCATCTGCACCCGGTGGTTCATGCCAGTGCTGTGGGGGCTTATCGTGGACACCAGTATAATCGATATGATCAAACGACGTTTCATATATGTCCTTCATCTCCAATTCCTTTATAATTAAAATTAAAAAAATGATGTTAGTAACGTTTCTCTGATTACTTATGTTCATTGTTGTTACCAATTACTGTATTATCTATCTAAATCTCAAAACCCTTTTTATGCTCTTCTTTCTTTAATAATATCTTCAATGCAGATTTGATAGATAAAAAAATGGCAGAGTAAATTCATAATTGGAAAACATAACTTCTATAACAAAAATAATGAAAAGATTGACCTAATTGCTAGGTTAATCATTTTTCACAATCTATACAAATATAATTTGACAATAAGTTTTAAAACCTGCGAGTAGAGAGTCGGGAGGTTTGGGCGAGCAAAAGAAGTGATAAGCATGAAACTCAAAAGTAAGGTTGCAGCTAGAAGCAAATTTGTCTTGGCCATTGTATTTTTTTTTCTTTGTTAACTGTTTCCTTTTAAGAGGAAGAATAAGCAAATTTATAAGGATTATGAGTGTGGATTTTCAGGAAGGCTTTTAAGAACTTCCTCAACTTACATATGGAGTCATATTCGTTTTTATCCTTTTCTTGTATTTTATGTTAGTAATTTAAGATTAAGATATAATCTTGTTTCGTGACCAAAAGAAAAAAAAGATATACTCTTGTTTGAACAACAAAGAAAGAAAAGGTACAATCTTAAATTTGTTTTTACACTCCTAATTATTTCAACCAAAAGAATTAAATATTTGTTGACTTTTGATATAATTAGTTAATTTTCCATCAGATATTTCAGTCTGTATACCTATTTTTAATGTTTATTACTTTATTTCATTAAATAGAGAAATCTAGAAACAAATTTCTCTGCTAGTCAATAATGATCTAATCGTATTCATTATGTAATATGCCTTTTACTATGCAAACTGTACTGTATTTTTATTCAACACTTTATTTCGTTGTTATTATTCGGAGTTTAAATGTGTAAACAAGATAGGAAATATAGAGAGAAAAATAAAATAAAATGATCAATAGTTAATTCCATCAAATATTTCAAAAATATACATTTATTATAATATTTGTTTCATGATTCACCCATGACTCTTTTTTCTCCCTGGTGCGAACCATTGATGCAATATGCATATACCATATTGAATTAGTTTCAGATTATGACGATTCTAGGTTTATCTTTCTTCCTTTGTTGCTAATGTATAAACAAGTTCTAGAAAAATTCCTCTCCTCAATATAGCTAACTCGGAAATGTATTGCAATAAAGCCATCTCCAATGAGGGGTTCTTAGTTAAATTTTACACATAAAAGAAAATGAAAAAAGAAAAGAAAATAAGGTGGGGTTGTTAAAAATAGAAGAGAGAAGCACATAAGGTTACTGATTAAGAGACCATCAAGAGACTCTAAAATAAAATAGTAATAAAATATATTAGTATTATATTTAAGAAGTTCTAAATAAGAGATTATTATTGGACATGCCCTAAGTTTCCTTCTTTAAAACTTGATTTATTTGTATATTTGTTGAAGGTTGGACAATATATGTAATAAAACAGTAAACTAGATTACAAATAATACTATACATTTGTGTTGTGGAGCAATGAAACTTCTAATCCCAACTTTTACCAAAATTTATTTCGTGAATCTAGCTAATTCGAAAATCTATTGCAATAAATTCTCTCATTAAGAACTTGATTTATTTGTTGACGATTGGACAATATATGTAACAAAATAGTAAACTAGATTACAAATAATACTATACAAATTGTGGAGCAATAAAACTTATAATTTGAAAGTTTCGACCACGCATAGAAATATGTATTTGGCTATGAATGGTGAATACAATCGTATCTATTCCGTATGTGTGTTCATTATTAGTGATATTATTATTGTGCAGTACATATAAAACTATTTTATGATAACCATATTTATTTTGCAGTTTACTTTTTCACTATAATATATTTTTATTCTGTACTTCATTTAGCGTGCCCATTCACACCCTTTGTAGTATGCAAATATAACTTTAAAAGGGTGACCAAGAATAACAAGTTGATAAAGAGAAAAACATCATCATAAGAGACACAATAGAGGTAGGTAAATAAATAAATATAGATATATAAATGTAACATTTCGTTCTAGTGGCCATTGGGGACGGTTGTGGCCTCCTTTTTATTCACTTCATTAAAGAAGTGAGACCCACATTAATATTTATATTATTATTATGATTTCCTTTTTGACATTTAGACACAATTTATTATTGTTATTAAATGGATATGGTCATGAATGGTCAAACAAAATAATATACAATGAACCAAAAATTCCAATTTCTCAACAGGGAAACCAAAAATTCATGATGGGGCATATGAAATTTCAATTAATTTGTCCTCATCTTTCCTCCAATTTAATGTCTTTAGTGTCATTTTTTTCTTTCTTCTGTTCACTATTTTATCCTTTAGCATTTATGTCAAATAGTCAATTTGAATTTATACACCATCTCAACTCTCAAGTATATGGGAGTCTGAATAATTTTAAAAACTTATCTGGAGCATCTTACATTATAATATCTTCTCTTCACACACAAAGGCTTTACTTCGCATAACATTACGTATGCATGAAAGCATCCCTGCACCAATTAAATGTGTAGCAAAATAAGATAAGGTCTTCAAATATTAATATTTTCAAACTAGATATTGTTAGTCTGTTTTTACTAGAAAACTTTACTTTTCAGATTATGTAGAAATTTAACTTTTTGTCGTCCCAGACCTTATGGTCAAGTGAAAAAAAGACGAGTTTAGATACCAAAATGTTTTAAATTTAACCAAACATAAAACTAAAATATATTACCTTAAATATTATATGGATATGGATATTTGTTTTTGGCTCATTTGCATATCCGAAGAGAAAGTTTATCTGTGAATTCCACATTTTCTAATAATTAATCTGGATCTCTTTATAGAATTGAGATCTACGAATTATAAAATAAAAAAAATTAAACGTTTTGTCTTGAGTACACTATATCGAAACTAAAGAAATCTAGGTTCAGCCTTTTACTTATATATTTTATAACACAATCAAATCCGTCTAATTTCAAAAATGAAATGATTAACTGATATTTTAAAATTGGATCGGACAGGGGGTCCGACCAAGTTCAACCGTAAACCGGATGTGTAATCGGTTTGAGATGACTAATAAACCAAAAAATAATTAGGCCGGTTAAAAACCCGAATCGGACTAATGGTCTGGCCAAATTCAATCGTTAACTGAAAGTGTAACCAGTTCGGATTGACTAATATAAACCCATAAAGCATTTGTTTATTTTTATGATGTTCATTTTCATTTTTCTTAAACGTAATGACTAGATATTTACATGTTTTTTGTGTTATATATATAACACAAAATCTTTTCATTTTTGAAATTAGACGGATTTACTACTTAGTAATATATATATATATTACTTATTATCATATTATATGATATAGTAATATACTTATGACAACAAAATCTTTAAATCCGGTTGAACCAAGTCGAACTATATTGACCAGCGATCTAAAAACATTCAGATTCAATCACTGATCAGATTTTCAAAACATGCAAAAAGCCCATCCTGCAAATGAAATCAATGTTCTTTTAATAAATTAAATTAATATAAATTTTGATGTGCGTTAGATTCCATTCTATTTTCATATGTGAAATATTTACATATACTTTTTCGAGTTAATAATTTATATACAATCATTAATCTTGATAATATTTTTTCATAAAATTCAAGTAAAATAAATTTCAGATAAAATATATTTGATATAAAATGAATCAGATGTATTATTAGATGGGATAATAGTTTCTAAAGTGAACATTGTATTAAATTCTGATACTATATTAAACTTCGTAAATGTCATATATTAGTCCATAAATGTTTCTCCACAATCTACCGTTAGAAAATATATAATCATGTCACATTAAACAATTTATAACTGATTGAATATGAAAAGAACCAATTTAACATGATTTGACTAATTTAAATATAAAAACATGATTTGACAAAAAAAATAATTTAAAATTTTTATTCATATATTTAATAATCGGACCGTCTTGATTTGGTACTAGATGAATCAAATGTATTATTGGATCGGATAGTAGTTTTTAAAATGAACAATGTATTAGACTATGTTTATTGGTGATACCCTCAAGAGTTCACAAAGTATTTTTCCAAATAAAATAATATTAATTTAATATTTCAGACTCACTAAATTTTGCATGATATTTCTATGTCCAATGGCTCATTAATGAGTCTCTAAAAATTAAAAATATAATTTATGTAATTTTTTATAAAAATTATGCAAAATGATAGAAAATATAACTAGTACATACAAATAAAAATATTAATATGTTATGTTTCATACGTATATTACAATCCGTTAAAACAAATTGAAAATTAAATTCGCAAATAATAATGAAAAAAAAAATAGACTAATAAAAAACATATAAAAGCATGATCAAGAACCTAATTAATTCAGTTCTAATCTTCAGTTGTGCCAAATCTTTTCCAAATATGCTCAACCAAATCAGCTTTTAGTTGTTGATGCATTTTTCCATCACGAAATAGAGCTCGATGTGCCATCATATTCTTGACACTTGTAGACGTATGTGTAGAGTACGTGTAGTCCACTTGTGAAGTCCCGCTTCATTCTCTTTCGTCGAATTCTGATACTTCATATTGAGTGTGTTGGTCTCGTTCGTAACTAAGAGTTGGATTTCTGACAATTGCAAATCGAGCTTGCAAGACTCCAAAAACACGCTCGACATATTTTCTGACACTTTCTTGGCGTTTAGCAAATAATGATGCTTTCAGACCTTGTAGCCGAGAAATTGATTGGATGAAAGTTGCCCATTTCGGATATATACCATCTGTGAGATAGTACGTCATATCGTATTGGTTTCTATTGACAAAGTATTTCACCTCTGGTGCTCGACCTTGTAATATATCCAAGATGAGTACCTCCGTTTTAGAAGTTGTGGCTTCAAAAGATCTCTGGATTTGGCATGCCTTTTTTGGACCACCTTGGAACAAATGTATTATTCCATCCACGAAATTTTCTAAGCATTGGTTCGCAGTTGTTTCACCGATCCGGAGGTACTCATCCATCGCATCAGCTGCAAGACCATATGCCATCATACGAATGGCGGTTGAACATTTTTGTAGGGCAAACAGGCCGAACCTTCCGGTAGCATCTGGTCTATGCTGAAAGAATGAGATTTCATTGGAGAGTCTCTGAACAATATGCATGAACAATGGCTTGTTCATTCTAAAACGTCGACGAAATTTACTATCAGGGAAAACTGGCTACTCGCTGAAGTAATCTTTCCATAATCGAATGTGTCCTTCTCTTTCTATATAAACTCGTTTTTTCTTTGCTTTTGTGACCGCTTGACGTTGAACATAATCATCTACCCGTTTTTGAAAACTCCTTTCAAATTTTTCATCCAACATTCTATCGAATTTTTCATCGAGTGTGGGAGTTTGAGGAGGAGATGACATGTTTTTTTGGGGGTAAATTTGAAAAAATTAGATAATTGGAAAAGAGATCAGAAATGATAAGAGATTGTAAGAGAGAACTACAAGTTTGCAAATAAAAAAAAGAGAATAATTGCTAAGAAATTGTAAAGAGAGAATTGGAAATGTAAGAGAGAATGAATGATAATAGATTGTAGAGCAAACAAACGGATGAATATATAAGTAGACACATTATTTGGCAACAAACGAAATTAAAGACACTCACCAACCACATTACAACAACTACCAACGTTATTAAATCACGCATTCTACCGACATACTACCAACATTATTAAATCACATATTCTACCGACATACTACCAATATTATTAAATCACACATTCTACCGACATGCTACTACTACCAACACAATTCTAGCGTTAAAGACCATCCAACTTTTATAGTCCATCCAGTTTTAAAGTCCATTCCATCTCCTGCACATATACAATCAGACAAGAAGAATTTCAATGTACCAAACAAGGAGAATTACAGAATGAACCAAACGACAACAATTTTTATTGAACAAAACAACAAGGATTTTCTTTGAACCAATCATAATGAACCAAACAACAAAAATTATCAATGAACAAAAACAATAAAATAAGAATGAACCAAAACCAGAATTCATCAACTTACCTTGTTCTTACATCATCTCAACAATTAGTTTGTTTATAAGATTGAGTTATGTCTCTGGCAATGGGTCGGTTTTGGAAATGAGACTATCAAAAAATTTCTGTTTTGATAATCTTTCCTTGTAAACCCAGTCTTTCTCCTTTACCTCCCACATCTCCTCGAGCTCCTCTACTTCTACACATTTTGCTTTAACAGTCTTTTTCCCATTCGCCTTAGCCGTCTTAACACCCATAGACCTCTCCATTGTTTCCTCCTCCACATGGTAGGCAATGTTCGAGGTAGAGGAATGAGCACCATCATCATCTAGCTTAGTTCTTTTTGAGCTTGGATTACTTTTAAGAGTAATCAAACTGCACCATTTATGATCATTGCGAAACACTCTCCAAGCATGCTCCAACGTGAACTTCACCTTCTGATCATGGGAGTACAACTTGTATGCCAACTCCATAACATCGTCTTCTGATTGCCCACTGCTTCTTTGACTTGAGGCATACTCGTAGAATCCAACAATCTTGCTAACACTCTCATTGATTTTTTCCCATTTTTGCTTACATGTATTGGTCTCTCGCTTTGGAAGATTGGACACAACAAGACTTGCAACATAATATGGTGCAACTCTTTTTCAAAATATCCCTGCTTTCTGCTCGTTTTCCACTGTAGCATCTTTACTTGTATTTAACCAAGCACTAACAAGAACATTTTCTTCAGGGAGACTCCACCTATGCCTAGTTTCCCTACGGCCAGGTTCACCACTCCATGTGGTCATACTACATTGGGAACTAAATAATGGAATTTGTGGTGAATGTGTTTGGTGTGTAGGTGAATGTGTTTGAGAATAAGTTTCTGGAGAGTTGATCTCTTGTAGGTTGTTCAAGAGATCAATAAAGCTTTGAGAGGAACTAAAAGGATTGGTAGAACCCATTTTACTAAGCTAGAAAAAAAATAAACAAGAAACAGTTCAATGTGTAGTGACTCATACAGATTTGAGACATTACAAAGCTAAAGTCTCCGTAAATGAGCAACCTAATTTGTCTTCAATTCGAGGTAAGTATTGTACTTTTAAGTCACTGTCTTAGTTTGCAAGTGTCTCCATCATCATAAATTTTTTAAAATTTTTAGTTAAGGTTACTTCAGTTTGATTCAGTTATTGTAACTGAGTTATGTTTTGTAACTGATTTTAATTTTAGTTAAGGTTACTCTATCATCATAATTTTTTTAAAAAATTTAGTTAAGGTTACTTCAGTTTTGTACCTTGTATGAACCTGCTGTCTTGTTCCAAGTCTTCATTCTTCCACCCAATGCGAACACCAGAAGATCAAATTCTTCTACATACCACAACTCTGATATTGTTGTCTGCATTCGTGCAAACGATTTTCTCATTTTTTGTGTACATTTCTGGTCAAGAAAAATTTAGTATAGTTGCAAGCTATATGAGTTTTACCTTGAATCCTCGGATTTGGTTGTTTAGTCTTGTGACTAACTCATGGTTGCCAGACCTAAAAATAACGTATTTTTTATTTTTTAATTTCTATGAGACTCCCAAAATCTTTGCTCTTAGATTCTAACACCAACTCCATTGAGGATTGCTTAATGAATTGCTTAATATATAATAAACTAATTAAACAATTTTGGGTGGATTTTTTAGTTTTGTAAACAATCTACCCATTATTCTATTATTTTTTCTTAATTTATAATATATTAAACAATTCACTTAACAACCCTGAATAATGATGCTCTAACATATTCAAATTTGTAAATTTCATATATTAGATCTTAGATGTTTCTCCTTGATCTACTATTAAAAAAAACACAAATCATGTTACATTAAACAATTTATAATTGACTGAATATGAAAAGAACCGATTTTAACATGATTTGACTAATTTAAATATAAAAAATATGATTTGACTATTTTAAATAAATAATTTAAACATTAATGTATACAGAATAACAAACTTTAATTCGAGTCAACTTTATTTTGTTTTCAGAAAACTTATTACCAAAAATGGATCTAAAAAATTGACAACTGAGAGGAAATAGGGATATGGTAGTAAATTACACGAAAAAGGGTCCACAAAAAGAAGAGAAGAGAGCAATCTAGGGGCAGTGGAGAGATAGAGAAGAGACAAGAGCGTGTCTAGAGAAGCTCGCTTCAACTTTTGCACGAACACCTAAAAGTTCAATGGTCCAAAAGGACGGCTCTCCTCTCTGCTCGACCGCTTCACAAAGACAAAAGCTTAATCACGTTATATCAAATCAAACCCCAACCCCAATTCATTGCTCTTTACTCTTTACTCTCCTTTATCGTACGCCTCTCTGTTCTCAGTCCTTTTAACCTACGCACCTCTCCTCTCTCTCTCTCCTACCTCCAAGTACAAAGATTAGAAAGAGACTTCAAAGTACAACAAACCTTTCAAAATCCTCTCCATTTTTTCTTCTTTCTTTATTAAACCAGATAAGAAAAAGACTCTCCTTTTTTTGTTGTTGGGTAATTATCAAACCAAATAAAGTTTTGATTTTTTATTTTATCTCTTATTTCTTAGATCTGATTCTCTTTTTTCTTGCTTTGTTTGTCCTTTNCCTTTTTTTGTTGTTGGGTAATTATCAAACCAAATAAAGTTTTGATTTTTTAATTTTATCTCTTATTTCTTAGATCTGATTCTCTTTTTTCTTGCTTTGTTTGTCCTTTTTTTTTGTTTCAGGTAAAATAGAAAAACAAATGATGTCCCATGTCTTGTGTGTCTGCTTCATGCAACATGTTGGTTTGGATTTGGTTATTACAACTTTAAGATAAGGTTTCTTCTCTCTCGGATTCTCTCTCTAATAGTTTCTTGTCGGAAAGCTTTTCTTGTATTTTTAATTTTTAACTTTCACTGGAGCAAGAAAGAAAGAAAAAAAAGTTAATANCATGTCTTGTGTGTCTGCTTCATGCAACATGTTGGTTTGGATTTGGTTATTACAACTTTAAGATAAGGTTTCTTCTCTCGGATTCTCTCTCTAATAGTTTCTTGTCGGAAAGCTTTTCTTGTATTTTTAATTTTTAACTTTCACTGGAGCTAGAAAGAAAGAAAAAAGTTAATATCATCATNAAGCTTTTCTTGTATTTTTAATTTTTAACTTTCACTGGAGCAAGAAAGAAAGAAAAAAAAGTTAATATCATCATTCATCATCAATGGCGAATCCTTGGTGGGTTGGTAATGTTGCAATCGGAGATAGTCCAGTTACTTCATCAGCTCCATCTTTACATATGACCCGTTCGGATCCAAGATTGGACCATGACTTCAACAACAACAACAACAGTGGAAGCCCTAATAACACTACTCAGACTCAGAGCCAAGAGGAACAGAACAGCAGAGACGAGAACCCTACTGTTCAACCTGGATCCGGATCCGGATCCACGGGTCGGCGTCCTAGAGGTAGACCTCCTGGTTCCAAGAACAAGCCCAAGAGTCCAGTGGTTGTGACCAAAGAGAGTCCAAACTCACTTCAGAGCCATGTTCTTGAGATAGCTACGGGGGCTGACGTGGCGGAGAGTCTAAACGCTTTTGCTCGTCGACGTGGGAGAGGAGTCTCGGTTCTGAGTGGGAGTGGTTTGGTTACTAATGTGACTCTTCGTCAGCCTGCTGGTTCGGGTGGTGTTGTGAGCTTGCGTGGTCAGTTTGAGATCTTGTCTATGTGTGGTGCTTTCCTTCCAACTTCTGGCTCTCCTGCTGCAGCTGCTGGTTTGACTATTTACTTAGCTGGTGCTCAAGGTCAAGTTGTGGGAGGTGGTGTGGCTGGTCCTCTTATTGCCTCTGGTCCGGTTATTGTGATTGCTGCTACGTTTTGTAATGCTACTTATGAGAGGTTACCTATTGAAGATGAGCAGCAGCAACAACATGAGCAGAGACCACAGCTACAACAACAAGAACAAGAAGCTAAGAAGGAGAAGGAGGATGGTGATAACGAGAGTGGGAGTAATATGCAGCAGCAGATTTACAATATGCCTCCTAATTACATGCCTAATGGTCATCAAATGGGTCAACACGATGTGTTTTGGGGTGCGCCTCCGCCTCGTGGTGCTCCTCCTTCGTATTGATTAGTTAGGATAGGTGGAAGGAATGGTTTGAGGAGGGTTCGTTTTGCTGGAATGGTTTATTATATTTTCCATCTGTTGAAATTGTTTTAGGGTGGTTGGTTAGCCTTTTGTTTATTAAGCTCTCTCGGAAGTTTTTGTCTTTTTGGATGTGCGGGTATTCGGATGACATTTAGCTAGTGTTTGTTTGTTATTTGGCGGTGATTACTGGTTTGTTTTGACTGACTATTTTGATCCCGGATAGCTTCTTTCCAAGGTAAAACTGATTTGTAGAATCGGCTTTTTAGTTCTTGATGTTTACTTTGTTCTTTAAATTTTGAAAAACTAAAGCAATGTCTTGAAAGAGAAATGGTGTATGGACTATCAATCATTCATTCTTAATGTTGGTAAGTGTGATTTGTATAGAGTTTTCAGTGTTTCTGAACCCCTTCTATTTGTTTGATGCAATGTTCTATTCGTAACTTAAGATCTTGGCTCTTCAGATTGTTACTTGTTGAGGTTGATTGGATTAGTTTAGATAAGGTATTTGTCTCTAGTATGTTTTTCTTCTTGAGCTTGCAATGCGGTCAAGAGTGTGTTATAAAATGCAAAGTTTTCTTGCCAGGTTGATAGAATGATATATAGATGGTTTCATGATTATCTATGTAGAATTTGCATTTGCTTCATTTTGAAACGTCATACAAAATTTAATTCTTTCTATGCGGTGGTTAGTACTCACAAGGTTTTATGTACTTGTAAGAAGACTTTTGGGGGTAAGACTTTTATTTTCAAAGTGTATTGTTTACTATTCTGGTGAAAGTTGTTTGCTAGCTGAAGATTTCCACAAATGTGGTTTTCTTGTTTGGTATATTGGCTTTGGTCCCATATTTTTATGAGAAAATGGTATTTTCCTTTTTTGGATAGTTTGAAATAGTCGTTTGGTCTTACAGATTCCCTTTTTGTATAACACTTGGATAACAAGCAAATAAAAAACACAAGTACAAGGAGGTTTGGCCCCATCATGACTATGTACTGAGTATATTTAATAGACATTATAAAAAATTCGTTTTACTAAACTTTTTTAAGTGCAAATGTTTAACTAAACAAACAAACATTGCTCATCTGAGCAGTAAAACGCACCACTAACGATTTCTATCTTGGATTTTCAAAAAATTAAAAAAACACGAGAATTTGAATTTATATTGTCATCTACTTGATATGAAGTTCTTGTTTTCGCAATACAGTTCTAGAGGGTTTCGTTGCCGTCTACTACCCATTCTGATAGGCTAGTGCCCGTGTTACCGTGTAAGCTTTTCTCATAAAGTTTTATTAGATTCAGACTTCAGTCACACTTTTTTACCAACGGATTAATATATTTTTTTGTAATACGGAAGTAAATTTCACGCTTTTTGTCTACACTAATCCTTTTAGACCCAATTTTCTGCGAATTAGGTGACCAACTAGAATTAAAATCGGATCACGAGACAGATACATGCCAAACTCCAAACCCCTGGATTACCACCGTTTTGGTTACCAACGGATTAGTTAACTTGAAGGGTGGAACATGTAACTTATAGATGTGATTCATATTTTTAATATCGATAACTAAACTTAGAAGTAATGTGTATATGTATATGTTGTTTAATATCTTTGGCGATACAGTTAAGATTTTGTATTCCGATATTGTACCTACCTCACTTTTTTAGTTTTGCACTTTTATCATGTTTCTTATTTCCAGTAACGAATTATTGTTGACAGGAGTCAACATTCTTTTGTTTTGTTTTGTCATCTAGATTATATTAAAAATAACATAGAAAAATCATTACAACAAACATAAGAAATACGGCTTAAGTGGAGTTGTATCCTATGTACTCTTGAGTTCAATTTTCAGTGGAGGAATATCTTTCGCTTTCTAGACAGGTATTAGCAATAGCTGGTCCCGAGTCTGGGGAGGGATTACGGTCCAAAGTCCGAATTCTTCCTAGTTTAAAAAAAAAAAAAAAAAAAAAAAGACTAGCCTCGTCGCCTGAAGTTTCAACTAGGAAGCAAGCGGATCCAAACTTTAAAAAATGTTACCAATCTACTTTAGCACAAAGCCTAAAAATCCTAACCACCCGAGATCAATTACTGATTCAAGAATTACAAGATCGAGATTTTGATTTGAATGGAATGACAGTGTCAAAAGGTTAAATCTAAATTCTTTAACACAAACCACCTCTAGAAAGACACAACATAACCACAAACCAATGAAAAATAAAACTAGATCAAACGATGAAGGAAGAGAAACAGAGATACTGTAACCCAAAAATTGAATTGAAGTAGGATCACAAAAGCTTTATACACTTGCATGTTGTTGGTTGCTTTTCAGATATATGGTATTTGTGTAACTAAAAGAGGTGAGAAGGATATATATGGGTTAAAAAGGTTTTCATTTTATTACTTAATTTAAAAAACCGGGATCACAAACGATGAAGGAAGAGATATGAGATTAGGAGATCTAAATCCAAAAGCAACCAACAACATGCTAGTGTATAAACCACTAAAAAGAAAAGAAGACCGAACCAGTGTCAAGGGTAAATGAGTTGCTGGACATGGATCTTCAAAGCATATATCTAAATCAGATTTGGATCGTAAAAAGAAGGAAAGTAAGAATTAAAAGAGAGAGGGCATATTGGAAATTATTTGATTCCTTCATATTTGTATTTTTCGACAGACAATTACATTTACAATTATATAAAGTTCTTTTTATGTATTTAGACTCGTATATCAATTTTTATAATTAATCTAAAAATAGAAATCAAAGAGAGGAGAGTAATGTAATCATAGTTTGAAAGATGGGAAAATCCTTCATTGTAGCCAACAAACCATTAAGTTGCTAAAATAGTTTTGATGTCTTCTTGTTGTGGTTGTATCCTGTGATTGTGTTACAGTCCATTGATGTATTCCAAGACAAGGACATATTACATCAAAGAGAGAAGTAATGTAAGCAGTGTCTTCTTACTGCTGTTTAAAAATGATTTCAACTTATTTTATTTTTTTGTCCGTAAATAATCCATCCGTTTCACAAAATATGTCGTTTTAAATTAATTTTTGATTTTATAAAGAATGTCTTTTTTATATTTCAATGTAATTTTTAACACTAAATATCTAATATAACCACCAAACACAAAGAAAAATATGAATAGTCAACTTGTTATTTATAGGTCTAATAAAATTTTTAATATATTTCATTAGTTTGTGTGCAATCAAAACGACATATAAAATACTTACTATTTGTATTTGATGTAATACTATTGCCCAAAATGAAAACCCATAATTTTTTTTGGCATTTTGTAACTATTCCATCATTCAGCTTTTTTTTTTTTTGTTCAACTTAAAATTTTCCATTATTTTACCGTTCAACTATTCTGTTAACACCCCCTAATCACTACAAGCTGTATAATTTACTTTCTTGCTATTAACTTTGAACCTTTTTTCTCCAATATCCATTTTTTTTTCCAAACGACTTTTAACTTCAATTAGCCGTTAATCTCTCGAAAACAAGGTTACCCCCTCTTTCTTCACTATCTTCTTTTAATTAATTAATTGAATTTGTCTCAATTCTAAACTAGATTCATATCACTAAAAAGAAACAATATATTTCTATTTCAACGATTCTACAAGATTTTGTTTGTGCCAATTTGCATGCATTTCAACTATTTTCTATGATAAGTGGATCGTTTATGTAAATCATCATCCTTAATAAAAATCCGTGTCATAATACTTTCAATTTATGAATTTTATTGGATGATGAAAGTATATAAAGTTATTTTCTTGGTATTAGATTAGTGCATTTGCCCAAGACATCGTCACTGGTGCCGAAACCACGTTACTGTCCAGAGTGTATACTTTATAGTTAGCCGACAGAATTGTGTGCGTATTGTTAGTTTTACTTTATTGCATTTGTTTCTACGAAAGTATATCTCTCTCAAATAGATATTAACCAAAGAATTTATATTTCTGATCATAACCTCAATGGTCATTGTGATTTGATTTATAGTTTCTGCAGCCATTTTTTCTTTGATGTTTTTGACTTTTATGGTTCCCTTGATTTTAAAGACTAAACTTGACTATACTAGACAAATTTTAAGATACTAATTTATAAATTGTATAGATACGAAATCAAGTCAAGTTTTTGTTTTTGGGAGGTAGAAATTAATTCATCATAATTCTGGTTTTTCTTTAAGAACCATTTTTTTTTTGTCGGAGGGTGTTAATTGCTATTTTCGGGTTAATGTTTTCACTTGTTCATCTTTGGAGGTTAATCATTTTGGAATTTTGTGTTGTTTGTATCCGTTGGGTTTAATTTCTAGTTCGGACGATTTTGATGATCCTCATAACTCTGGGAATTAGTCTGCCGGCTAGTAGCTTAGCAATTTTAATGAGGAAAATATGTTGTTATTAACTATTTTATAGGTTTTAAAATTTGTTTTTTTTTAATGAGAAAAATATGTTGTTATTTAGTTCTTACATATTAACTATTTTATAGGTTTTAAAATTTTAAAGCGGTTATGCTAATAGCTTAGCAACTATACTAGTATAGTCACTGTGTCATTGACTGGATTTGAACTCAGCACAATGCATTCAATAAGTTCTTAAGAATACTTAACTCCATTATGTCACTATTTAAAAATTTCATTTACAATTCGCGAGTCTGATTCTGAGGACTAGAGGAGTAGGAAAAAAATCGGAACTTCTAAGAGTTAGTATACTGTTTTCTCCAATTAGAGATCCTAATTTAAGACAACAGGGCCGATCGTTACCAATGTTAGTAATAATGTTGTCTCAACAACAGAAAAACTGTCGTCTTCTTAAACTAATGTCATCTTAACAACTTTTTGATATGAAAAAAATTCCAAAACACTTGACTTTACTTAACACATCCCCATATATTCGGAAATTAATTGTTGATACTCTAAATAATCCCTTATTCTTTATTTACGAACGCACTTAAGTAAAAAAATTATAGGTGTCACCCTCACATCAAAAGTCAATTATAAAAAATGTTGATGTCAACTCTCTAATGCTGATATAGGCTATGATATGGTGGTAGAGAAAAGAAAGTCTCCAAAAAATTAGAGTTCATAGAATTTCCGCTGAGAAATCGGCAAATTTCTTCAAAACTTCACCATCACCGAAATAGTTCAATTAAATCACAAACACTATTTCTACGAACATTAACAACTTGAGTGCTCTTTCTATTGCTTTGAACAAATCGAAAGCAATATAAAGAAGTTGGCGTTCACTGTCTGAGAAATGGAGGATGTTGTCACTGGGGATGATGCGCAAGAACTCTTTGACATCGCAGCTGATAAGTTCAAGGAAATGGCTGCACTAGTTATGTTTAATTGGGGTAATGTTCACATGTGCAAGGCAAGGAAGCAGGTCTGTTTACCGGAGGATGCGTCGAGAGAAGCTATTATGGAATTTGTGGAGGCTCAATTTTTGTGGACACAGAATGAGTACAATAAAATTGCAGAGAAATATGAAGAAGCGATTAAGATTAAACCTGACTTTTACGAAGCTCTTCTGGCGCTTGGGCAGGAGCAGTTTGAACAGGCTCGGGCTACCAACTTGGGATGAATGTTTGGAGGTTGCAGTGGAGAAATTTGAACTAGCTGGAGCTTCTGCAACTGATATAGCTGTGATGGTAAAGAATCATTGTTCAACCGAGGGTGTACTTGAAGGTAATTATTCAAATCTTGGCAAGAATACTAAAAACTCTAAAGAACTTTCAATACAATGGTATGGGGGTGTGAAATAACAATTTTGTAATAACCGCAGGGATGAGATTCAAGATTGATGAAATAATGCAGACATGGAATGAGATGTATGATGCCAAGAGATGGAAAATCGGTGTCCCATCTTTCCGGCTAGAACCGATGTTCCAGAGATGATCCCCAAAGCTGCATGATATCTTAGAGGATGTATTTTCAGGGCCTGTGTGACGAAATATTCTTCTCTTACATGAGATTTCAGCTGTCATCAGATGTTATGTATCAGTCGGTAAGTAGTAACTCATATCTGCTCGACATGGTATATCTATTGCAGGCACTTTATTTGTTTGGGAATGGTGTGCATTTTTCTCCTCTGTATTGGTTTGGTTGTCATTTTGTCGGGAAAGCAAATATCATTTTAGTGCTGATGGATTTCCATGGGATATACTCTTGGCCTCTGCATTTTTCATGTGGGTGGCTTAGACTGATTGGGATTGAATTCAGTCCAAAGAAGAAGTTAGATGGCTAATTCTCTTCTCTTCAGATAGATACAAATTATTGGTTAATTGTTGTTTGTTTGTTTTGTAACCAATTGTGTCTGTAATCTTCATCTTTTGTATTTTTTTATTTGGAATAGTTTCAATAAAATTTGTGATTGTTATGTGGATGTTTGTGATGATTGTTCTATATATATTTCTGTCTATACATATTTTTGTCTCCAGATCGATGATATAATAAAGCAACTAAAAAGAAAGTATGTTGTCATATCGATGTTTAGCTTGTCCCACCATACCCGTAGTTACAAATTATAATTAGATAAGTAGAGAAACATTTCTGACAAAAAAAAAAAAAAAAAAAAAAAAAAA
>OVAP01001343.1:0-24646 GCA_900406295.1 Aurinia saxatilis | reverse complement strand
TTATGACTTCGTCAGCTTGACCGATGGGGGGATATTTGACCCCCACAGACATATTGAGATTTTTTTCTGTTTCTCCTTTTTTTTTCTTTCTTTTTCGTTTTTTTTTTTTTCAATGAACTATAAACTTAAAACTTCTAATAGTATGGGTACATCCCCACTACTTTTCCAAAAAGTAAGTCCACTTTTTCGAAAGGGAGAGTAGTAAATGCTTTCTCTTACTTGTTGAATCTGGCAAGCATGAATGGAAGAATTAAATCATAGTGCATTGATCACGTTGAAGAGGTGCAATAAGCTCCAACCGTTCGGTTCTTCGTAACTTGGAATGGATGTCTTTGAAGTACCAACTGGCCTTTGGATTTTTCAATAGTCTTGTCCTAGAGTTCGTCCCACAAGTGATGGTCACTTAGCTGAAAAAGACACAGGCCAATAAACCAAGCAAAAGGTCATATTTAAAACTGATTTTGACTCGATAAAACGACTCGGTAAAAATATTTTTTTGAAATTATAACAAATAAACCAAAACAAAGAAAAATACATCAGTATTTCCCTCCCCCAGACTTGAACGACACTGTCCCAGTGTGTAAATATCTCGAGGCGAGAAAAGAAAGAAATATTAATCGAAAAGGCCAAAATCAGAAGCACTTACCTCTGTTCCTGCGTCGGGTGTCGATCAACACTGATGTTGGTGTCGATCGACACCAGTGGAATCGAGCAACAAGAGTAGATGGTCGAACCACACTAAAACGGACTGGCCACAAAATCTGATTTATTTGAAATAACTGTTTTTCTTTTATTTTATAGTAGAAAATTGTATTAAATAATATATAATATGAAAAATCATGAAAATAAATTTGAAAATCATAGGAAATCAAAGCCGATTTTATAAAATTAGAATCAGAATTTTTGAAAATCCAAATTATTTTAAAAAATTCAAAAACACCAAAACTAATTAAAATAAATAGTATGGGTAATAGAAAACTCACAATGGGTTGCCTCCCACGAAGCGCTTAATTTTTAGTCCTTAGCCTGACTATTGTGTGGACGGTGACTCATGGTGGATCATATAGGAACCTTTCAAATTTTCCATTCGCTTCTAGCACACATCGTTCACTTGCCATGATGAAACTTGAAGGAAGAGCACCATTGTAGCATTTAACTGGTCCTTAATAACATCATCTCCCATGTCTCTTAGCTCCTTTGGAATGACAATATTGATCGTAGAAAATGGCTTGGAAGATCGAACAGGCTTTGCCTTCGAGGATTTGGCCATTGGTGTAGTACCTTTGATAACTGTTTGGACTGCCGTTGGAGCATCTGTAGGGGCTGAAGTTGGCTTCTCATCATGTTCAATGGCTGTGCAAGAGGTTCCTCCATTAGGGAGAAAGTGATAGAAGACCTTTGTGTTGATCTTGGAGAAGAAAACTCGTTGGTTCGGATAGTTCATAACAGCTCCCACGGTAGCAAGGAACGAAGAATCGAGGATCAAAGGTCGATTGATGTCTTCATTGATATTCATAATGTAGAAATCAGCAGCCACTAGACAATCTCCAATTTGAAGCATCACATCTGGAACAAAGCCTTTAGCAGCTACCGTCGAAGAATCCGCCAAGATGATTGATTGCTTGGAAATCTGTTGGCATGATAGACCTAGTCTTCGAGCGACATCACATTCACAGTAGCACATATATCACATAAAGAATCTTTCATCTTGAGGACATTGATCGAACAATCGAACATGAATCTTCCCAGGCTATCCATCTTGTTAAGCGTCTTAAGGGTGGGTGGAGAGGGTTCTGTTTTGGCAATCTTCATCAGACTAACGTTGATTGCATTAACCTCTTTAAGTACCATTTGAACACCGTCTTCAATGCTGACATCAGACACGCTCAATTGCTTGATGAAACCCTTTATTACCAGTGAGTTCTTGATGAAACTGTAAGAAGGAGACTCCTTGATCACATTCCTTAAGATGGCTTGCCTTTTAGCTTCAGTCTCCTTCTCGATTTGCTTCTCAGACTTCCTAAGAGGCACTGGATAGAGGACCTGGGGATGACAGACGCATTCAGATGTCGAAACGGCTGGATTTGAGAAAGTTGACTCTGTTCCGTCGGGGTGTCGATCGACACTCTCTGTGGTGTCGATCGACACCAAGCCATTTGGATCAGCTTCCTGAGTTGTGTCGAGCTTGTGTCGAGAGGAGCTCGACAGACGTCCGTGTTGTGCGTCGACACGTGATGGTGTCGATCGACACTGTCCAAGGTGTCGGTCGACACCGTGTTCTGAAACAGACGAGGAAGATGTTTGTCCCGAAAGGCGTCGACACTGCGATGTATCGCAGCTAGAACTTCTTCGTCTTCTTCAAATTCTTCAGTCAGCTCTCCATCATCTTCAGTCAGCTCCTCATCCTATTGAAACATTGATTCATATTTGTCTTCATCCACACGGACTATATTGACAAAGGCCTTGGGTTTTGGTCCGTCTTTGCTGGAAGGAGGCCTTCTTGCCTTCGAATTGTCTCAGACATTTGAGCTACTTGGAGGTCCGTTTTCTTTTGATGGCAGCCAACTACTCATACTTTCCATTAAGATTAGTGTAGAGATCGTCAAGCTTCCCATTGAATCCTACAGTCATATTTTGCTGGCCTTCAAGAATTTGCTCGAGCATGGACTCCATTATATTTTCTTGCGGTGGTGGTGATTGATAAGCATTGTTCCCATAGCTTCTCCCTTGATTAAGTCCATGATGTGGCTGTTGGTAAGAGTTGGAGAATGGTTTGGTGTAGGCTGGCTTGTTGTTGTATTGAAAATTTTGCCCATAATTTCCTCCTACGAATTTCACATCCTCCTCTTGCTCCTCTTCTTCATTTGCATCGACATCAGAAAATACACACTCTTCTTGGTGGATTTGAACAACAGATCAAGATTCTACTTTATGTTGTCAAATCGTTCGCTATCAATGTTGTTGACATCTCTTCTTTTCTCAAAATTCTGACCGTAGCTTGCATTGCTAGCTGCCACATTATCAATCAACTCATTAGCTTCCTAAACTGTGTTAGTCATGAAGTTACCTCGACTAGCAGAGTTCAAGATGTTCTGGAACTTTTCAATGATGCCTCTGAAAAAGATATTCAACAAGGTCACGTCATTGAAGCCGTGGTGAAGACAATCCCTCGTGTATTTTTTAAAACGCTCCACCGCTTCATAGAAAGACTCAGTTGATCCTTGCTGAAATCATGCGATCTTGTTTCTGAGTTGATGTGATCTTCATTTGGTGTAGAATTGAGCAAGGAAGGTTGCCTTGGCATCAGCCCAAGTTGAGAGTGAACCAGCTGGAAGAGTTTTGAACCATCTTAAAGCCTTTTCAGCTAAAGAGAACTGAAACAGCTTGCACAGCACATAGTCATCTAGTACTCCATCTCCTCCGGTGGTGCTGCAAATGTCTTCAAAAGTCTCCAAGTGTTCCATAGGATATTGACTAGCATGACCATGAAACTGATTTTGCTTCACCAAAGCGATCACTTGAGGGTGAATGGTGAAGCCTCGGTTTATATAAACCGGCAAGACTATTGGAGAGCGATTGGAGATGAAGGAATTGGGAGCATCATAGTCACCTAGAGTTACTCGTGGTGGTTGGGTCTTGTTTTTGTTCTTCTCGTTTCTTGCCATTTTGTTTTTCTTAAATACAAAGAATAAAAAGAACTAGTTAGTAATAAAAAAATATATATATATAGAACAAAAAATAACAAGTAATAAAATCCTAAAAATAAACTAAGACTCTAGAACTAGTATGCAAGTTAATTGGTCCCCGGCAACGGCGCCAAAACTTGATACACAAAACTTTACCCTTTGTATTTAACAGCAAGAGCACAGCTAAATCGATGTAGTATTTAAGGATCGAATCCACAAGGACCGATAAATTGCAAACTAAGACTAGAAACTAGGATGAGTGGTTTTTTTATATGACTAACTACCGCAGGAAACAAGTAAATAAGATGTGGGTTTAATCAATTAAAGCAAATGTTAGGCTTTGGAAACTTCGACTAAGAATCAAATCTTGCATGTTTCACGTCGAGTGTCGATCGACACTATGATGGTGTCGATCGACACCTCACGTATAAATTTTATGAAACCTTAACCCTAGAACATGAACAATGCAAACAAGCAATCCAACTCTCGCTGAGATTAACTATCTTAGTTTAAACCCTAGAAAGACCAAATCTCTTTGAGAAATCCTATGGAATTTAAACTAGATTAACAAACCGATTCAATTGTTCACTAACTATTCTAAACCAAGTATCTTTGAGAAAAGATAACTAGCTCTCCTAAGACAATTCCAGCAATTTATTAAAACTCTTGTGTATAATAAATTCCCTATGATCTAGACTCAAGGTAGCTAATCTATGAATCTAGCAATAAGAACATCTAGGAGAAGAGTTAATTAATGGTTCCTAAATTAAGCATAAGGCTAACAGAAGTTCATCATAATCTAAGAACCCTAAATATAACTAATGAATTACCCAGACATAGCAAAAAAATTCATCATACAATAATCAATGAAAGCAATAATATAAATAAAAGGGGTTAAAGAAATCTTCTCATAAAATTCTCTCTAAAGTGAATTAAAGCATAAGCCTAAACAATGGCCAAACCCTAGTATTTATATGCAAAAAAATGTCTGCCCCTTGGCAAAAATAAGGAAAGCTCGATATTCCTTTGTTTCCGAATAATATTTGGAAACTTCCTTTTTCTGCCTGCCAGAATGACATGTCTTTACTAAAACCGTCATATCTCCTCAACTAATAATCAGAATCAGTTGAAACCACCGCCAAATTGAAGGTAACTCAATTTCCTATTCCGTATCAAAATTTGATATTAAAATTCCTAGGAAAAGACCTTCTTCTGACACAATCTTCAAGGAACTTTGGACTGCTTCTGCAGTATCATTCTACTTATGTGCTTCTTTTTGCTCCATAATTTCTCCTTAATTCACCAAGTGACCAAAACTCCTCCATGCACCTAGAATGACTCTTTTGTACTCTAATAATAATAATATAGACTCTAAAATATAAATAAATACATGTTTATTATCATAAAAACCGGTAAAATATGAGATATATCAAACATATACTTTCTATATTAACTACATATTTATTATAGTGTATTTAATTACAAAAGGAATTTGAAAAGCCATACCTTATATCAACTCTAAAAATATATAATTGTACTAATATTAATATTAAAATTTCAAAATCTAAAATTAAATTAATTTTATTTAATATTAAGTATTAATTTGAAAGGAATATATATCATAAAAGTGCAAAATCTGAAATTGCACGCATAAGATGACAACTGATCAGGACTTGTAGCCTAGTGGTTTGTGCTAGAGCTGTCATTGTGTCACTGTTTGGGTTCGAGCCCAGTCTAATGCAATATTGTTGTTGAAAAAAAAAAAAAGATAACAACAAAGTGTCTTTAATAAAACATCAATGCTTAAAAATATATAAAAAAATTCCAAGTACTAGAATGTAATTCGTTTAGTTTTATATCCAGCAAAAAGAAATAGTAATTTAAAATAAATAATAAGTATTTTACTATTGAATTCTTTTGGTAGAGACCAAAAAAAAATAACACATAACGAAATCAGTTAATCCGATATGTCCATTCAGATATAACTGTTATAAATAATCACCAATTCAAACATAAGTAACAATCTTTAAACACAAGAAGGTATAACACCAAAAACAATCTATAAATAATTGTATATCTTTATCCCCGTCAATTTTCCAACCGCAATATTCTATTATTACCTTTCATAGTTGAGAAGAGAGAGAACTGGTCTCTTGAAACCCAAACGACATCTCTAATAACAAAAAAAAAAATTGATCGTGTGGAAAATATAAAATTTTGTTTCAAACATTACCCTCAATATGTGAAGTGACATTGGTCTAGTGGCTAATGGTAAGTCCATTGAAGGCATGCACTATCACACCCATGATCGAGTCCCATTGCCTACATTATGTAGGAATAGGCTAATGAACTGGCTAGTTGTGGCTCAGTGTTGACAAAAAATATTACACTGAATAAGAAAAAATTGAAACCATTTCACATTTTATGGTGATTTAAAATTAAAAAAATGATTTTGATTTCGAATAATACAGTAGACTCCATATTTATATAGAATTGGTTTTATTATCTTATACCAATCATAAAATATTAAATTAATAAATGTTCATGTCAGTATGTACCAATCAGAAAATATTAAATTAATAAAAATCTCGTGCATCCCACGAGACATTTTCTATTTTAATTAATAATAGTAGCTATCTATGAAAAGAACACAAGAAATCAAAGAAACATTGGAAAAAGCAAAACAAAGCAAAATGGTTTTTGTTTCATCTCACCTGCAGTAAAGATCATCCCACAATGCTTTGTCAGACCTCAAAACATCCCCAAAAATCAAAAGAGCCATACCATTTGTCACCATTGGAACATGTGCTGCTCTCTATACATTACATTAAAAAGGTCTTCTCTATCTCAAACCATCCATTATTTCTGAATCTGATGATAATGCAATAGTTAACTCAGATGATATCATGGAGACTTGGTTGCAAAAGCTTAAAGACTCTCTAACTGCAACACTAGTTCATTTATATCCCCTCAGGGGTAGCCTCTCGACTTCAATAACCGAAAACCCAACATTTCACTCTGTCTTTGTAGAGTGTAATAACAATCTTAGAGTTGGATTTATCCCTGCTAAATCTGATCTTATTGTATCAGACATTCTTGGATCCAAATATGTACCTTTGGTTGTTCACTCTTTCTTTGATCATCGCAAAGCAGTGAACTGTGATGGCCACCCCATGAGTCTCTTATCAGTCAAGGTACATACACTACTTGTTTCTTCTATTTGTATCTTAAAACCATTTGATTTTATATATGTTAAGAGCATCTCCAACCCTTTGCATTATTTTACGCACTAAAATAGTGTTGAGTTTTACTCCAACCCATTGCACTATTTCTTACACCAAAAAAGAATATTTTAAGTATATTCTTTTTTACTACATTTTGTTATTTTTCTAACGTTATCCATTATTTATCAAAATTATAAATTATGCGCACTTATCTTATATTTTTTAATAAATTTATCCACGAGTACTTAATTTATCTAATTGATTGATGTGGATTATCAATTTAAAACAATGAGAAAGTAAAAGTGTGTTATATTGAAAGTAATCAATTTTGGAATTTTTATAAAATTAAAATAAAATTAAAATAATCAATTTAATTTTATTTAATGTTGAATCTTTAATTTATAATCTGTTTTTTATATTTCATTGATTTTCTGTTTTTATCTTAAGGTTTGGTACTATTTATGTTTTTTAAAAAAAGTTTCTTAGTAATTTATGTAATTATATCTTCTATTATATAAATGTATTTGCATTTAAATTTTTAGTTATCAATGAAAACATATTTGCATAAGATTTTGAAATAGTGTGGATGTAAGAAATGTAAATAATCACTTAATTAATCATTTTTATTAAACATTATACATGTAAAATTTATCTAGAAATTTAGAATAACAAGTTTTGAAACATGGGGACCTTTTTATAATTAAAAATTTTCAGCACTAAAATAGTGCAGAGAAATAATGTTGCACCAGATGTAGTGCAAAAAAGTGGTTTACACTATTTTAATATCCAAATAGTGTTGGGTTGGAGAAGATTTTGCACTAAAATAGGATTTGGTGTGAGATTTAGTGTTGGATTGGAGATACCCTAACAGATTTAAAAGGCTAGCTGAATCATTTTTTTGGGTTGTGTAGGTAACAATATTGGTAGATGGAGTATTTATAAGAATTATTATGGATCATTGGGTTGGTGATGGAGGTTCCTTTTAGCAATTCTTCAACTCTTGGTCCGAGATCTTCAATTCACAAGAAGCAACCATTCACAACAAATTGTTTTGTCTCAAGAATCCTCCAAATTTTTTTGAAGTATCCGGTCCTATTTTCAAATTTCTCTTTGGTCCGCCCGATGATGAGTCCTTTACTCCATTCGAGTCTCCGGTTTTGAAAGAAATAATGTTACATTTCACATAAGAAACATTGAGATTGTTGAAATCAAAGGCCAATCAAGAATGCGGAACAACACTGATCTCTTCTCTACCGTCGTTAACCGCACTAGTGTGGAGAAGCATTACAAGAGCAAGAAATTTAGCACATGATCGAGAAACCAGTTGTATATGATAATTATTTGTAGCTTCTTGAGAAATCTGCAAATGAATCTGACTGAGAACTTCACAAGTGCCGAAGCCAAGTTCATACAGATATAAAGTCTACGTGGAAAACCTGGACCGGTAGTACCAAATGGGAACCAACCTAAAAATACATGAATGAAACGGAACCAGAAAAGGTCTAATTATCCGAACGGTTCATATTTCAGAAAATTTGGGTATATGAAATAGACCCAAACCGTACTGAATCAAATATATATTATTCCAAAATAGTCGAAATTAGCTGAAAATAAACCATATACATTAAATTTCAGGTATTCACAGGATCCAAAATAAACTCTTAGCAAAAATGAACCAAAATCATACAATTAATCGATACTGACTTATCCAAACTATCTAGATTACCTTTATTAACATAAAACTTATTTTTAATAAACTATTGAATCTGAACTCAAATCCGAATCGGATTGAACCAAAATTTATCTAATGTAAATCGGATCCAAACCGAAAGTTTTCGGTTTCACTTTGGATCCAACTTCTGTATATCCAAAACCGAGTCATCTAAACCGTGCTAACCACCTATATACACAAGATGTGAAGTTAACCTTCAAGAGTGATATGGTCCAAACCGAATGCCCAAATGTCAGGTAGATACACGTGTGGAGAATCCATTCGTTAGAGATGCAAAAGAGTCAAACTCCAAGGGGCTAATTGTAAATTCATGCTTCTTAAGAATGTGTTTAGTGATAATGGGGTACTCTCTAAATGAAATCATCTTGTCCGATAAAACTCTAGCTTCGTCATTCACAGACCATCACTGTAATCACAATGGAGGTGGGGTTTCTGGGTTTGGGTATCATGGGTAAGGCCATGTCAATGAATCTATTGAAACATGGATTCAAAGTTACCGTGTGGAACAGGACACTCTCCAAGGTAACCAAATTGTTCTGCTTTTAATTGAGGAATGGATATGGTTATTTCTTCATCTTTTTGGAGTTTTGGATGTTCAGATCTGATTAGTCCTTTTGTTCTTTCTTTTGATTAATTTATATTATGCAATAGTGTGATGAACTGGTGGAGCATGGAGCTTCAGTATGTGAGAGTCCAGCTGCAGTAATCAAGAAATGCAAATACACTATTGCTATGCTCTCTGATCCTTGCGCTGCTCTTTCGGTATTCAATCCTTTATTCCTTCTTTTGTGTTTTAGCAGCATTGACAATGAATCTAAATTAATTACCAATTTTTTGTGGTCTGATCAGGTTGTCTTCGATAAAGACGGTGTTCTGGAGCAAATCGGGGAAGGGAAAGGTTATATAGATATGTCAACAGTTGATGCAGAGACATCCTTCAAAATCAATGAGGTTTGTACTTTACACAGACAAAAAAAGAGGATAAGATTGATTTAGCTGTGTTGTGTACTGGCAGGCAATCACCGGGAAGGGTGGTCGGTTTATAGAAGCTCCGGTTTCTGGTAGCAAAAAGCCAGCTGAAGATGGCCAACTCATTATTCTTGCTGCTGGTGACAAGGTACAACAACTCAGACTCTACTTTGCCATTAATCTCAAGAACTGTACATCTATGTAAATATTTCCACTTTCAGATGCGGTTGATATGCTGCTATAATGCATTTATGTTTAATCCCTTTTGCAAGGCCCTCTTCGAGGAGTCAATCCCAGCTTTTGACGTCTTGGGGAAGAAGTCATTTTTCCTGGGACAAGTTGGAAATGGAGCTAAAATGAAACTGATAGTGAACATGATAATGGGAAGGTATATATCTGACTCTTTTACTATGGCATTACTCCACTGGACATGCTCCATGACACCATTGTTTTTCATTTCAATACAGCATGATGAATGCGTTCTCTGAGGGCCTTGTATTGGCTGACAAAACTGGACTTAGCTCTGACACTCTTCTGGATATTCTGGTGAGATCATCAAAAGTTGTAAGCTCTATAGTAATGTAGTTGGTTTAATCTTGGTTGTGCTATGGGCAGGATCTCGGGGCAATGACCAACCCAATGTTCAAGGGCAAAGGTCCAGCCATGAATAAGAGCAGTTACCCACCAGCATTTCCGCTGAAACATCAGCAGAAAGACATGAGGCTAGCTCTTGCTCTTGGCGATGAAAATGCTGTTTCCATGCCTGTAGCTGCGGCTGCAAATGAGGTCAGTTACTCAGAAACAAGAACGAATTGGTTCTCCTCTTTACTGGCATGAGTCTTAAGACAAGTTTCTGTTTACGACAGGCTTTTAAGAAGGCGAGAAGCTTGGGACTGGGAGATCTCGACTTCTCTGCGGTGATTGAGGCTGTAAAATTCTCCAAGGAATAGCAAATTGTCGGAAAAAGTCCCAGCAGTTATCTCCATATTTCTTCTGGAATGTCTGAGTTACTGAAATGATTGTAATCTTCCCAGATAGAAAGATTATTCCTTTGGCCAAAACACATTTTAATCCCTTCACAAAATAAGAAGTCCCAAACATAATCAAACTTACCTTAGCTTCTATGGAAGCAAATGCAAACGCTTGGTGATAAAAATAGTCAAAAACTGAATCAAGGGATCAAATGGTAACAGCACAATTTACGGCGGAATTTATTGATGATTTTGGGAAATATAAATTATTATATAATCATGATATGATCCAATATCTATAAACTTAAATAACTAATTTCTTAAAAATATATGGAACAGCTGATTAGTGTATTAAAATTATTTATTTAATGATTTTATATAAAACCTAAAAACAAGTTAGGAAATATTAGATTGATAATTGAACAATTTATTGACAAAAATACAATATTTCATAAATATTTAAAATTCAAATACAAAATAAAACATTTTTTTATAACAATATTACATATTAAAAATACTTGATCTTATAAATAGTGTTTATATACACATATAATACATTAAGATATATAACAAAACTCTTAATATATCTAGAATATTTTTATGCTATATATAATTACCATGTATTATTGTATTTGTATGAAAATTTAGTGGATTTCCCCGTTAACATATTGTCCATCATGAGTTTTGTCCGTTAAACCCGCATCCCAATATGGATCAAGATTAATCCGTTAGACCCGCGTTTTTGGGTTTAGAATGTTGAATTCATATACCTCCCACGGTGGGATGGGTTGGGTTCAGACTGTGGATTTTAGCCCATTTTGACATCTAATTTACCAAAGAAAAATACTCACATTGCTCACCTGATTCTTTATCAATAATTTCTCAGAAACAACGATACAATCTCGGTTTTGTTATTCTTTTCTTTATAGATCTATGCCCCTTAAATTGATTAAAAAAAACCTCACTAGAAATTTATAAATTTTAAGTTTACTGTGAGTTCTAACTCTCACACATGACGTTGACCGTGAGGATATTGAAATTCTCTTACTCTTGGAGCAGTGAATCAAATTAATAGCGATGACCGATCTAACGCAAAACCAGCATGTAAAAAACCCGATCTCACCATTTTCGGACGAGGTGATGGGACCGACCATTGATCCACACCCACCAAAAAACTTCCGGCCTATCTCTAAGGAGGTAATCCCGCCATAAACGAAGGAACCTTGTTCCGCATAGATGGCATGATAAGAAATCTACTGAAAAACCTTTATTCAAAGGGTGGATTGGCAAGATCGAAAGCTCGGTAAACGAGCGACTGGAAATTACATATAACTGGTCCGTTGAGAATTGGACTGCAGATTGGGCCTCGGCGTTCGAAGATGAACACCTCTAGATTCTTTACTCATCGAGACATTGGGCTTAACCCCAAAACGCTTGAATATTTAACCATGTGAATCTAGATAGGGAATTAGGAGAGAAAAAATGAATTTCCCTCCTCTGCATGGCGGTGAACAGACGCCCGAGGTTACTTTCCCCCCTTAATCATCAATCCTCCTGAGTTGTACAACTATCACATAAGCGTTCGATCAGTTTCTAGGTGCAGTGGGACTGCCCATTTTGGTGAGTCATCTGGTAGGTCGAGATGAATCGAGTTAAACAATGAAATCACGGTCTCAAGACTTTCCGAGGTTAATCCAATAAGTAATAACTCTAAACTCGACTTATAGAATACCAAGCAGAGGAAAACGAGTAGGCATGATGAGTTAAACTCGGATTTACAAATATATGTGTTTCGGTACTATAAAAATTTGTATAAAGTGTGGCAGTTGAACGCAAACCTAGGTTAAGACCTTAGTACACATTGTATCTAGTCCTGACATATATCCAAGATGGAATATTTCTACGCACATCCAAGTCAATATTTGCAAATGTTCGATCCAAAGAATGTTTTCCACATTCATGACCTTGCCACAGGCTGATAATCATGAACAACTCACAGTAAGTCAGTTCGTAGCTTACGCGAACCCCAGTGACCGAGTTTAGGCTCACAAACAGGAAGGGCAATGTTCCCGCGAGCCGATGGGCAGTCTTCCTTGTAGGATATTACTCAAGGGTTTCTCACTTTGAACCCATGATCAGATACGTTTTGCGTATCACTTTACCCTCTACTCGCCATTTCTTAGTCATTTTGAGGGCCAATACCATTAGGGAAAAAACTCAACCCCAACAGTTCACCCCTCTATTTTAAAAGTTAACTCACTGATCCGACCCAACTGTGATCACTAAACCCGTCCTACCTCACTGGGAGATTTTGCTTCTCGGATACGAGAGAAAATTTTGCTGCTTCAAAAGTGTCCTTCCCGACAATAATGAAATAAGCTAAGCCGTTACGGTAGTCAACGCATTTTATGCCTTTGCTTGGCCTCATCTAGTCTCCTCTTATGTTCGACAACATTCCACTTAGAATTGTCATCTCGAATGTTATTTGAATCCTTTCGGGCAAATAATTTATTGCCTATTATTTGTCCTGAATTTCTGCTGACTCAGTCTTTATCTAGCCCACAAGGCCTTGAAGATCTTGGTCTTGCTCGATCCCTCTTACATAACACCAATGACATATTCCGCGGTTGGCAACTTGTATATAAGCGAGGGGATCTAAATGTTGAGTTGACCCAAGAGAGGTTGGTGATCATTGTTTCATTACTTTCAGGCAATAAAACCATTTTATGCCTGAGCTCTTCTTGATATGTATTCGAGGCAATGAAATTTTAGAGTTCATTGGATGTGCCCATTTCTGGAGTAGGGCGAATATGTGGATGAAGAGAAGAAGGTTGGAGATGGATCAGAGAAGCTGTGAATGTGAGTTGAACTCTGATAGAGGTGATATTTTAGCATAGATTTTAGATGTTTTTATTAAAGAAATCATGGGATTTGAGACTAAAACTATTGAATTTTACATTTTTCTGTTTCAAAATTGTTTTGGTGAAAATAAGGCTTTTCAGGTCATAAATGGGCATTTTCAACCAAATTTAGGGAATTCAACATCAGAAGTCCGGGCCCAAATGAAGATGATGTTTGATTTGGATTGAAATGAGGTTCCAAAACAAGAAAGCCACTTCAGTCAACTGTCACAGGGGCTTGCAATCGTCATTTGGCCTCATTATCACGAAGTTAAGCCCAAGTCATTAAAAATATGTCAGAATGAAGCCCAATAGTGAAGAAGGCCCATTCGCTCGAACGACATATGCAATCAATTGAATGAGACTGGATAAACACGAGAAACCTTCGAAAACATTACCAGATAAAGAACATTGCCATTCAAAAGTTAGTCGCTGGATATAATCAGAGGATATTTATACGAGATTTTTGATATATCGTGGATTTTATGATTTTTAGCCATGATATAAAGTGTTTTATCGAGTATTTTAGGTGTTTCTCTAGTCTTAATTAGTATTTACAGGTTAAAGCACACATTTGGTGATTTTGGAACATTTTAGAGTGTTTTGGAGCTTTTGGAGGCAAACTAGCGAAATGATGATGCAGAACCAGTCTGAAGGGCTTCAAAGATCATATCAGATGGAGGTCTTCCCTTTGGATCTTGGATCTCATATTTTGACATAAGATAGGAAATTGAGTTAGCTTCACTTTGGTGGTGGTTTTTCAACTCATTCCGATTTATAGTTTAAGAGATATGATAGTTTTAGTCAAGACATGTCATTCTGACGAGCAAACAGAGTAAGGCGAGAACTGCCTTGGTGTCGAAAGACACCACTAGAGTGTCGAACGATACCCCCTCTAAATCAGCAAAGGAAACTTTCCTTTAATTGCACAAACCGTCCCAGAACTTATGAAAAGTCCTTAGAAGATCCAAATCGTATTTTGGCTGTATAAATATTTGTTTTTAGGTTTAGTTTTCATATATCTTAAATTCTTTTGAGACTTAAGCAATAGAGTTATTTCAGAGCTTTTAGAGAGGAGATTCTACTCATAGAAAAGATTTATGAATCCTCTTTATTTAATTTATCAGATATCTCTTTTACATGCATTCTTCTTTCATCATGTTGATTGTTTCAATTGATATGTGTGGGTAGTTTACTTGTTAGGATTAGGGTAATTCTTGGGTTTAGGATAGATTTATAGTTTAGAATAATTATTAGAGGAATCATACATAGTTCTTCAACTAATATTGTGTTTACTGCTAGTTCTAGATTGATCACCTAGGATTTAGACTACAGGTTAATTAATTGATGTGAAAGCATAATTAATTGCTGAAATTTAATGAGCAAAATACATATTTGCAAAGAAATTTGGTTTATGATTTTGTGAACCAATTGAATTTATAATTAATGCTGATCTTTATTTATAGAATTTGCAAAGAAATTTGGGATTTTAGGATTTAGGCATAGATAATCTTCGCAACGACAGTTGGTTGATTTTACATTTGTGATTCATATTCTAGGACAGATCTTAAGTATCCTCTTAATATTATTTTATCTCTTAATTTCAGATTACCCAAAGAATTTCCCAAGGCCTGACTTTTGTCTCGTTGATTTAAACTCATTCTCTACAATTTTAATGAATAGTTATTCGTTAGTCAATTTTATTAAATCTGCTTAGTGAAGTTTTAATTCTTAAATTTATAGTGCAACTTAAAGTCTATGTGGATTCGATCCCTAAATACTACAACTGATTAATTGTGTTTTTGCAGTTAGGGGCGTCAATTGGACTCGCGACCCGCGGGCCAGGCCTATTTGGACCACCTTCATAACGGGTATGGGCTTTTGTATTGGAGACCACAAATTCGCGGGCCTCACGGTCCGGCCCACTTGGACCCGCGGTCTCGTTCGGTCCAGTCTGCTTGTTATCCGCGTCTGCGGTCAAGCCCGTCAAATGCTATGTTTGTTAGTTCCCTGTTAAAGCATATAAGTGTAATAAGGTGTTTGTTAATATTGTTGAACCTTTGGAGACATTAAGAGTGTTTGACAGACCTCCAAATCTCAGATCTTCTTCTCATTGCTCTTCTTCTTCTCTGGTTCCTCATCTCTCCAAATTTCAAATCTCAATTTTTCAATCAGTACTTAATTTCCCTCCTTTTGATTGCTTCAGATGTTAACAATCAAAACCCATAATCGCAATGTACAAACGTCATCAAGAATCTCAAATACCCTTTTGTATACTCGCTCGGTGATCTGGGTAATCTCCGTGAGAAATCTCACAAGAAAGATGAGTTCGTTATTGCTAATGTTGGTATGGCTAGCTTTGTTGTTGCTGCTATGGGGTTTAAAGTTCTTAGCTTTGAGCCTATTTAGAGAATTTACAGAGGATTTGTGATGGGATTTGTGTTTTTAGGGGTTTGTTTTCCAACAGTTTTGACAGAGAAATGATAGAGACATGCTTGTTTTCTTCTTCTTTGTTTAAACAGACAAAAATGACAAAATTAAGTGGTCCATTTAAACCCGCGGGTCGACCCGTATACCCGCATGATATAGTGGAGCGGGTATAGGCCTTACTTACCTGGACCGCAGCCCGCCACGGTCTGGACCGCTGAGACCGTAAGAGAAGATGGGCCCGCGCGGTTCGGTCCGTTTGACACCCTTACTTGCAGTTAGCTTTTTGGGTAAATTTGAGCATATCAGTTTTCATAGCATATTCGAACGAATCACTCTGATATTTGATCGAGTGAAGATAAGTCCAGATATTCAGATTCTTATCAAGAATCTTGTTCCTGAATTCACTCGACTTCTCTTACGACCTCTGCATTATAAATACAGGAGCCTCAAGCCACAAAAACAACACGAAATTCACAAGGTTACTAGCATCCAAGCGAAATAGTTCATAGTTTTCTTTTGTTTTCTCTCTTTTATTATACTTTGGAGTTGTTGTAAAGGGAGAAGTTTGTAATCTTTGTCTCTATGATTCATAGAAGCCTTTTTGAATCCTTTACTCTGATTTATATGATTGCAATTTCCATTGTTATAATGTTTCTTATAAGCATGTCTGAGTAGTCTCTTAGTTAGGAATACAGAATTGCTAGAAGAATTCATGGTTATGTACATAAGTAATAAGATTATGCAATGACTGGTTAACGCTTACTTTCTTATCATATCTTAATTTATATTTAGGATTAAACTGCTACTAATACACCACTTAGAGTAAGAAATCCAGAACTTGATTTTGAAAGATCTAATGTCCATTCTCGGAGTAGCAATTGATTTCATGACTAGTTTAGTAGACTGAAGGGCCAAAGTTTCTCTAACAGTTAACTTGGACTCGGCTAATTTAGACCGGTTAAGCCTGACCATAAGGATAATCAAACTTTAGTGATACTAAGCTATATAGCCTTTTTAGAATACTTGCATAGTTATTACCCTGAATAATTCGAACCATGAATCTCTTATGCATTTCCTGACTTCCTAGAGCTTTTTATTTAGATTTCATTCTCGTTTTTATTTGATTTTTAGTTTTATGGGCATCAATCGATCAATTACTTCTCTGTATTCGACCAAAAGGCGCATCATTCGATCGAACGCTTTTGCATTCGATCGAACCATTCTCAAACCAACCTCATTTTGTTTCTTAGCTCAAGTTTACTCGGAAGTGTTACCGCGTACACCCTGCTCCCTGTGGATTCTATCCCTAAGTATTGTTGCGGGAATATGTGCATTTGTAGGAGTATGTGCGCTTGCATGAGTATTTTAGGTGAAAACTTAACCCCCATCAAACTCTTCAAAGGCTTGCTAGAAAAAGGCATGTAGCGGAGGTAGGAAGACCAATCAGAACCCTAGCTGCGATATAAGCATAAAACGGGAGAGGTAAGAAAGAGAGGGGGAAAGAATATTTTACCTTCATGAGTTTTTTAAGAAAGTGGAATTGTGAAGAAAGTAATGTCTTAATTTTTATAAACGTATCTTGGGAATGCGAAGTGTCATAACCATCCTCGGGAATTGGCGATAAGTAGTTCGAATTCTCCAAGTCATAATTATAACATACTGTAAAATGCAAGATTCCCGAGAAATATGATGATCTTGAACAGACGTCGGAAAGTGAAATCAAATTGCCAAGCCATTTTTTCAATAACCCCCAAGCCATTTTTCCAACTCCATCTTGAAAAGACGTCGGAAAGGCTCGAGGTTATTGAAAAAAATGGCTTGGCAATTTGATCTTCGAACGTTATATCTCTGCTCACACAATCACTCCTTCAATCAAACGAGTTACGGGAATATTTTAGGGTCATAGTTCGCCTCACCTAAAATCAGTCCATGGAAAACTGAACACAGACTGTAAAAGGCAGCCCAAAGAAGAAGGAGGTTGAGAAGACCCAATATGGGTCGAGTTGCATACTGTATAGGTCAAGCTGTTGACAAAGTGGGTCGAGCGAGTGATGAAAACTTTAGCGGTGGGCGGTCTGAACAAAAGATAAGGATGGATGTGCAAAGAAATATCTTTCGAAATTTACGGTTACATCCTTCGCTTAAATAGAGTTATCACGAAGAAAAAGATAATTAAAAAAATAAAACATTTACACTACTCACATGAATTCTTGTATTAAAACTTAATCAAAACTAACAATAAAAAATTAAGTCTTGATCTCATTTCATTCTGCAAATTAACAAAAACCTAATCAGAAGTTAAAATTTTAGTGTGAATTACAACTCTCGCAACAACTATGTAAATCATACTTGTTGAGCTCTTCTAACACATACAATTACGATGTCTTGATTGACTAGTCGATGACTTTTAGACCAAAGCCCATCCAAAATATCTAATGAATCATTAGTTTTCATTACAAAATTTTAGAATTAGTTTAGGTTTTTTTATATATTACTTTTGACTAGTTTTCACTTCTAATGAAATATTTCTAATATGATTTAAATTGATGGTTCTCGATGATTTATCTTAGACAAATTTTTTTTTAATTTTTAGAATGGTTATATATATAGACCAATTTAGGATTTGTGAGGGCCAATTTAGTGGTTGAGATGAATGTCGAATCCACAACAAAATTACATTTACGCCCGATTACTGAAACCCAAACAAAAGAGAAAATGATTAGTAACAACTAGATACGTGTACACACGTATTATTTGTTATTCTTCCGGAAAGAAAACTCTACCGACAACCATGGGCGCCCGAAGCTCCAACAGGTTGATCTCCGATGACACCTACTGAAAACACCATGAATTAACCTACTTTTCTTCAAACCCAATTGAAATTGACTTCTTTCACTAAAACAAATGATTTGATCCAACTCAATCATTTATCTCCCTAAAAACATTGCTCAAAGGCCTATTCTAGATGCTCCACCAAGAGTTAGCAAAGATGTTACTCTCGCCAGAAAAAAAAGAAACCAACTAGATTGATAAGAGTACCATTCAAAACAAAAGGGGAAGAAGACAAGACACTACATCAAAACTAAAACTAATATAAAAATTTAAATAATATTTTATCAAATTAATCGTGTTTTATCAAATTATTCAGGTATTTATTTTGATATATAAATTTAAAAATTATTTTTAAAAATTAAAGAAATAAATCAAATACAATATATTAAAATATTTAAATTGTTGAATATTATCCATAAGAATGCATTACTATGAATTTTTTTTTGATAATTTAAAAAAAAACAAATAGGAATGTAGTAACCACAAATTTCATCTTTAATATTTATCAAAATATTTTTAATACTAATTTTTTTATCCAATATATAAAATATTTTATACATATTAACTAAATACAAATGATTATTTAATTATATTTTATATTTTATTTTAATTATCAAACAAACCATTTTCGTGTAATCAGGGCCGGCCCAACAAATGTTAAAACATTTGGCTGCCTAAAGAAAAAAAGATATATATGCCCTCAATGTCATTCAAACTCTGGTTGATTTACAATCAATGATAACATAACCATTATACCACAATAAATAAATTGTTCAATTATGCTGCCTCATATTCTTATTAAAATTTTGGTGTCTAAAGCTGATTCTTGGGCTTTAGCATTGGGCCGGGCCTGCGTGTAATACACAAATTTTCTCTAATATAAAATATTTTTTGGTATCTTTTACTATTTCTTATGTCCTGAATCTTACAAAGTGTTTATAACAGTCTAAATGTGATGAATTTTTTTAATATACACTATACTGTCGTCCAAAATTATTATTCCATTTTTTAGAAAAAGAAGAATAAACCTAAGGTTCTTGAACGGTTAGTATTAATAAACAGATTAGTATATCAACGTTGTGGAAGCACATGGCTGAAGAATCTTTAATTAGCACAAGCTGATGCATATGAACAACGGCAACAACACCACATGGTTTTTGCTCCAACACATCTTCACAACGAAAGCCTCCCCTAAAGGATTTTATCAAGTGCAACTATGATTGTTGCTTTATCGCGATGATAAAGGCAGATATGTAGAGGAATTACAAATATATCCAACTTTATATATTCACTAACTATATATAATCACATCCTTTTTAATCACATATGTCCATCTTTTTTATTTTAATACCATTATATCCTTCATTTATCAAAGCTATTTTTATTATAAATGATGTAGAGTTTAGGATTTTAAAATTTAGGGTTTAGTAAAATTATAGAGTTTATGATTTACTTAAGGTTTAGGATTTATGGTTAAATCCTTATAAACTTAGGATTTAATTTTTAATAACTATTAGGGTTTAATTGTTAGGATTTAAGGTTTATATTTTAGGAGGTTATGGTTTATTTGGGGTGGAAAGACTTTTTAGGGTTTAAGATTTTATGGTTTAGGGTTTTTAAACCCTAAATCCTAGATCCTGAATATTAAAATTCTATAAATAGTTAATATTTAAATAGGAGTATTTTAGTCTTGTTACAAAAAAAATAATTAAAAGGAAGGAAAATGAATATATATGATTAATGAGATAAAAAAATATAGGTATACGGTGCTATTTTCGATAGCTGACTGATTTGGTCTCTTGTTTTTAGTTGTCAATCGATGAAGAGTTTCATGAATTTAGGTTTCAAAAAAAAAATAATAATATCTTTAAAAAAAAAAAATAGGTATACGTGGTTAAGCTTCATATCTAGGAGGAAGTCATAGTAGAGTAAATATTGTTACCACAATGCTCGAAGCTGAAATGCAGGCTTTATTAATATCTATTAAAGTTTAATGTAGTACTACTTTTATGAATAATTTCATCATTTAAATATTTTCTGTAAATATATATTTTAAAAACTCGTTTCCATCATCCTTTATTTACAAAAGCACAAGTCACTTAGCCAACAGAATAATGCCGCCAGATAGATTCTGCTATTGAAAAAAATAAAAAGCAAATGTATTAATAAAAATAACGGGAAACGAGTTTTTAGGAACTAAATAAATAAATAAAAAAACAATTAATCGATAAGAAAAACGTTTGTCTTCTCTTCGCTCTTTCCTCAAATTAAATTTGTGTGATTATGTATTTTTAGTAAGTTGTGGGCGTTAACAACCGGAACAAACAAATATTAATATAGTTTAGAGGATTTGATACGGTGGATCTCCGATTCGGCATCTGATTTCCAAATTCATGACAGCGGTCTCGGTGGATAAGCAACAGTCACAGCAACAGTTCCGGTATCGCATATAGTTATATGTTCCGGATGTGATTTATCTCCAATGTAGATTGAGATTAAGGTATGTTATACATTTACATAAACTCTATTATTTTGACAACTGCTAATTAACTACCCAGTTTCTGATTTTTAGTCTAAAGCTACCTCCATGATCACACGATCTTTGCAAACTGTCAAGTCCTTTATTTAGCTTCCGATTTCAACTTCATTTGCTATTCCTTTTTCTCTTCTCTTTTCCTCTTGGTATCTTTGTCTCTTTCTCATGTTCTTTTTCTTTTTTGATTTCTGATCTACATATTTCTCTTTCATTATTCATTTAATTGCACTCCATTCCCTGTTTTGGATTATTTTTATAAATGTAAGATTGGAAGATAAGATGTGTTGTTTATGGGATTTAATTGGGAATTTTTATCTAAAAGATGAATATGATATAATTCTGGGATGGAAGTCATTGTCATGGATGAAAAAGTACGCACGATCTCAATTCTCAACCATTAATAAACTTTCACAATCTGAAAAATTGTCACGATTTCAAAGTGTGAATGTGTACAAGTACAGAGTTCGTATAAATGAAATTTTTGATACTATCTAATCTAAGCTTTGTTTATATCTTTTGGAGGGGCAGGGAATAGAAATCAAGCATTAGTGAAGCAAAAATTTATCAAAGAATTCAAAAAAGATTTACAGGAAGGAGAGTGTACGACAGTGGATACAGGGGAAGCACACACGAGATTAATTTCTTATTACCACGTATATCAAGCCATATCTGCAGATCTCCAAACTATCTCGCTTCAAAAAAATTTATTAGCCAAATCTCTAATTCCTTTACATTTTTTTGGTTTGTAGTTCAACACTGAGGGAAAAATACCTCAAGGCATTCTGGATTTAGAAGGAAGAACCATAGCATATGAATCATTCCAAGATAATGTAATCGTGATGGTACGTAACAAAAACTATAAATTTTAGTCACATCACAATATTTTGTGTAACAGATTCTTTTTTATATTGTTTACAAATACTTATAATGCTACTCCTTCTGAAGTTAGCGTATAATTTTAGTCACCATCACAGTATTTAATTTGTGTAACAGATTTTTCTGTATATTATATTGGTTATGCATGTAAAATTTTTTTAGTTTTAAAAAATGCTTATATAAAACACTTAGTGAGTTGTTAACATTTACATGTTTAGCTTCTGTGGTCCAACAAAATTGTAAACTATGTTCATAAGATATCTAGCACTTTCGTATTAGCTAATGTTTCGTTTCATTTTGATCTTCCATATGTTTGAACCATATTACTAACTATATAATCAATTTTGCTTCGTACTTCTTTTTCCTTTTTTTTTTTAATGGATTATGTTGATGAAATCTATTTTTATTTTTACATTTTGAGATGATATTTTAATTTATTAAAATTGAGTACTGTAAAATGAAAAAATCACGTACCCGTGTGAAAACACAGTTTCTGCTAAAGCTAATGTATTTAGTTTTTTTTTGATATTATAAAGAAAAGAAACAGAAAATTTTGGAGAGGACTAAAATGGGTGGGAGGTCCGAATATAAAGCCATTGGGCCGTGATGAAATGTTTGAAGCCCAGAATAATGGTGGCCCAAAAGAGGAGTGTGTCTAGGGTTTTTGTTATAAGATGTAATATTTAGGTCATTCCGCCTCTCCCTTCTCTTCACTCATCTCTCACAACAAACCCTCGTCGTTCGTGCTTGACAATGGTAAGTCTTCATTTCTTGTAGAAATCTTTTGCGGTAAAGAGCTTCAGCTTCTTAGATGTTTTTCTTCGGAAAGATCTTATTCTCATTTACAAACTACTTTAAGAATCTGTTATAGATGGGCGATGTGATGTGTGTAGAATGATGTTTCAGGTAGATCTTAGGATATAATTGGATTATTTGTGTTATTAGGTGTTTGTGAAGCCCCACAAGCCGAATGCTTACTTCAAGAGGTACCAGGTCAAGTTTAGGAGAAGAAGAGGTATTTATTCTTTTTTTTGTTATTGTCTTATTGGTTCGACCCGTACTGAATGTTATGGCATATTCTGCAGATGGAAAGACCGACTACAGAGCCAGGATCCGTCTAATCAATCAAGACAAGAACAAGTACAACACACCTAAGTACCGTTTTGTTGTCAGGTTTACCAACAAAGACATTGTGGCTCAGATCGTGTCCGCAAGCATCGCTGGTGACATCGTTAAGGCTTCTGCTTATGCCCATGAGTTGCCACACTATGGACTCACTGTTGGTCTCACAAACTACGCTGCTGGTATTCAAACACTCTTGTGCTTTGCTTTTCCAGATTTGTATCCTGATTGTTTGCTCAAGACTGTTGTTTTTCTTGTCAAACCAGCTTACTGTACTGGCCTTCTTTTGGCTCGTCGTGTTTTGAAGATGTTGGAAATGGATGACGAGTATGAGGGCAATGTGGAGGTATGTATTGCTTTTGATTCCGTACCAAGTGTTAGTATCTTCTATAACACCCAATTATCAAATTGATTCAGGCCACTGGTGAGGACTTTTCTGTGGAGCCAACTGATTCAAGGAGGCCTTTCCGTGCTCTTCTTGATGTTGGACTCATCAGGACCACTACCGGAAACCGTGTGTTTGGTGCACTCAAGGTATATATCTGTTCTATGTGTTGCCATGAATAAATGAATCTACTGGCTATTCTTTAATTTCCATTTTGTTTGCTTTGTGATACTGTAGGGTGCTTTGGATGGAGGACTTGATATCCCACACAGTGACAAGAGGTTTGCAGGATTCAACAAAGAAAGCAAACAGCTTGATGCTGAAATCCACAGGAACTACATTTATGGTGGCCATGTCTCAAACTACATGAAGCTATTGAACGAAGATGAACCTGAGAAGTACCAAACTCACTTCAGTCAATACATTAAAAAAGGAGTTGAGGCTGAGGGTGTTGAAGAGCTGTACAAGAAGGTTCATGCAGCTATCCGTGCTGACCCCAACCCAAAGAAAACTGTCAAGGCTGCACCCAAACAACACAAGAGGTAGAAACAAACAACTCTTTGTTAGGTTCTTAACATCATTGTCTGGTTGGTGCATATGGTTACTCATTTAGTTTTTTTGTTTGATTGTGATAACAAAACAGATACAACTTGAAGAAGCTTACCTATGAAGAGAGGAAGAACAAGTTGATCGAGAGAGTCAAGGCATTGAACGGGGCAGGTGGTGATGACGACGATGAGGATGACGAAGAGTAAATCAGTGCAACTACCATTGTCTCGTGCCTCTTGTAGCTTTTTATATGTTGAGCTTAATGCCTCAATATTTCTGTTTTCAGACTGAAATATTCTGCTTTTGTTTTGTTCACATTTTGATTTCGTTGGAGGATTTTGATTTTGAGGATACATTATCTTTAATTAAGTTATCAACTATTATATCTAGGGGTGGGCATAAGTAACTGGAACCGAAGAACCGAACCGGAACCG